>PVJI01017702.1:0-35043 GCA_004026765.1 Micronycteris hirsuta | reverse complement strand
ACACAAGTCTGCCCACCCTTACTGCCACGCTGGAAAGGCCACAAGAAGATGCTCCACTGGAGAGTTTCAAATGAGTCTAGTCTTCAAGGCATTGCCACTAAGGTGTCAGACACACGGTGAAGTCATCTTGAACCTTCCGGACTAGCCCATCCACCAGGAGAGTAAACTTTGCTAATTTAACACCAGCAGAAAAGTCAACCAAGCCTTGCTCAAATTCCCGAGCAACAACATTGTGAGATGTAACAAAATAGTTGTTTAAGCCACTCGGTTGTTTGAAGCCGCTACCACTTTGGACAGTTTGTTAAGCAGTAATAGATAACTAGAACATAGGTGCAGAAACTATTTTTCAGGGTTTTACATTTTTTCATAATTTGATAAAGTTGAGTCTCCTACTCATTTTTGGAGTCGAGGTTATTTTCCACTGTTCAGGAAAACTAAAAAGGTAAAGACAGGAAAGGGTGGCCTAGAGGTTCTCAGTTTCGGGCCACCTCACTACACCAACGCTAAGATCAGGTCTGCGTAACCAGGGCTACTAGTCTAATGGGAGTGAATGAGAAAATGGTGCACCTAAACAGGTGGGCACGCCACTGCAGGCCCATCACTTAGTGATGGCCAGCATCTCCATGCAAATCAGGAAAGGGAGGACCTTCCCCAGGGCAGACATAGCCCGACACCAGACTGTGATGAACAAAGTGCAAGCTGGACCTCAGCATCCTTGTTCAGGGACAATTAGTATAACCTGTGTGTGACATCTTTATAATTTAAAGTGCAAGGTAACATTTCTACATTTGCAAATGACACAATTTCTTGTGGGTGGCAATGAACTAAGTTGAGGAGAATGGAAAAATCTTATGACTCTCTGTGAGTGGGCAGAAAGGGAGCAAATGAGCACACTGAAGCATAATGTGAGCTGTCAGTCACAGCTAAGGACAGGAAACCGGGCTTACTGTCGATTGTTCGCTGAAGGTAAATGCAGAGGCTCCTTCTGACAGTAAAAAGAGCAGCCACTTAATTGAATCACAAAGTGACATTCCTCCTGAGAGGCAAAGCATTACCACCCACTCAACTGATGCCTTGATGGAAGCTGAATAAGGCAGAAACCATCAGGAGAAAGACAGAGAATCATTAACAGCATGAGGGCTCAGAGGTTACAAGGACTTCTATAGCTCATAAGTGGGACGCAGGAGAAACCAAGCACATCCCAACGGGAGCAGCTGCATTGGTGGAGCTAGCAGCAGTGACTGCACATGGCACGCTTAGGACTGGGAGCCAGCATCTGTGATGATGGTAGTGATGGCAGTAGCAGCAGCGATGAGTTGACGGCGTGGTGGTACCAGACCTTTAATGTTGGCAACAGTATAATGGAGATGAAACAGCAGTCAGGAACATGTTCAACAAATACTTCATCAGCTCTTTGTTTCATGGTGGGCAGGTAAGTTAACAAACACCCATTACATGTCCAGCCTCATAACAGAGACAGCAGTACAAAGATGATTAGAACATGGTCCCCACCCTTCAGGGACTCAGAATTGAGTACTAGTAGCACACGTGAGAACAAACAATTATGGCAACAGGGTCATCGTGGGGAAGAAATACGAACTGTATGGCCCAATGCAAAAAGAGAAAACACATTGCTCTGACATACAGCAGCAGCAGCGGCATTGCATTAGGCACTGTATAAGATGCAAGACCAATCAGACATAGAGCCTGGTCTGGGATGTTTATAGTCCAGTAGATGAGGTAGGATAAGTATAATTCTATAAAGCAACATAGAAAGATGTTGAGACTTCTGGCCAACATGGAGGCATAGGTAGACACACTATGCCTCCTCGCACAACCAAAAGAGGGAAAACAACAATTTAAAAACAAAAAGCCAGATCTGACAGAAAATCAAACTGTATGGAAGCCCCACAACCAAGAAATTAAAGAAGACACATTCATCCAGATGGGTTAGTGGGGTGGAGCTGGGTGGAGAAACCCGTGGCTGGCCAACCCGGACCCAGCAGGGCCGAGACTGGTGGACCGGGCGGTCCCTCATACGCGCGCAGATTAATGGAGAGAAAAAGCTGGGGAGCGGAACAGACCACACAACCCACCATCATGGGGAAATAAAGCCTCAAACCGCCAATTGAAAACACCTGTGGGGGTTGAGGTGGCAGCGGGAGGAATTCCCAGCATCACAGCAGAATTCATTGGAGAGAACCACAGGGCAAAGGCCCACCCACCTGGGAACCTGTGAGGAGGGGCCCAATTTGCTTGTGGGTGTCGGGGGAGGTGACTGGGAGCCACTGGAGAGTAGAGCAAGTGCCATTGTTCTCTCTCAGGCCCCGCCCACACAGACAGCATCACAACACAGCAATGCAGGTGAACACTTAAGCCTCCATCCCTTAAAGTAACAGGAGTGCAGAGAAAGGGAAGGATGGCCCAAGTGACAGAGCAGATTAAAACTCCAGAAAAAATACAACTAAGCCACAAAGAGATAGCCAACCTATCAGATGCACAGTTCAAAACACTGGTAATCAGGATGCTCACAGGATTGGTTGAATTTGGTCACAAATTAGATGAAAATATGAAGAATACGCTAAGAGAAATTTGGGGAAATGTACAGGGAACCAATAGTGATGGGAAGGAAACTGGGACTCAAATCAACAGAGTGGACCAGAAGGAAAAAAAAAATGTTCAACCAGAAAGGAATGAAGAAACAAGAATTCAAAAAAATGAGCAGAGGCTTAGGAACCTTCAGGACATCTGTAAACATCCCAACATCTGGGTCATAGGGGTGCCAGAAGGAGAAGAGGAAGAGCAACCAATTGAAAACTTATTTGAACAAATAATGAAAGAGAACTTCCTCAATCTAGCAAAGGAAATAGACTTCCAGGAAGTCCAGGAAGCTCAGAGAGTCCCAAAGAAGTTGGACCCAAAGAGGAACACACCAAGACACATCATAATGACATTACCCAAGATTAAAAATAAGGAGAGAATCCTGGAAGCAGCAAGAGAAAAGGAGCCAATCACTTACAGAGGAGTTCCCATAAGACCGTCAGCTGATTTCTCAAAAGAAACCTTTCAGGCAAGAAGGTGCTGGACAGAAGTATACCAAGTTATGAAAGGCAAGGACCTACATCCAAGATGACTCTATCCAGCAAAACTGTCATTTAGAATGGAAGGGCAGATAAAATGCTTCTCAGATAAGGTCAAGTTCAAGGACTTCATCAGCACCCAGCCTTTATTATATGAAATATTAAAGGGATTTATATAAGGCATGGAGGGATATCAACAGGGGAGTGGAAGGGGGAGAGAGGAGGAGAAAGTACAGAGAATAGGTAGCGTAAACGGTAGGTAGAAAACAGACAGGGGGGAGGTTGAGAATAGTATGGGAAATGTGGAAGCCAGGGAACTTGTGTGTATGACCCATAGACAAAAACTAAAGGGTGGGGTATGGTGAGGCGGTGTGGGGCGGGCATGAATAGAGGAGGGGAAATGGGACAACTGTAATAGCATAATAAAATAAATTTAAAAAAGAAAATGTCATGAAAATATTTTGGGAGTTCAGAGAAAGGCCCACATACAGTATGCACCCAATATTGTTTTAAGTGAATGAACATTCTACCTATTCCACCTTGAATACGGTATTTTTCTTCCTTGATACCCTTCCATATCACTCACTTAAAACAATATTTATGTTGCTACAACCTGAATGCTTGTGTCCTCCAAAATACCTATGTTGAAGCCCTAACACCAGTGTGGTGGCATCTGGAGACATGTCCTTTGGGAGGCAATCAGGGTTAATAGGGGTGGGCCTGGTCTGATGGGATAAGTGCGCTTAAAGGAAAGGGCACTGAAGAGCTTGCTCTCTCCCCTGGTGAGCACACACACACAAAAAGAGGTCATCTGAGAACATAATGAGAAGGTGGCCATCTGCAAGCCAGGAATAGAGCCCTTACCAGAAACAGAACTGGCCAGAACCTTATCTTGGACTTGCTTCTGGAACTGTGAAACAAACTTTTGTTGTATAAGCCACCTAGTCTACGGTACGTGGTTATAGCAGGCCTAGCAAACTAATACAGATCGTGGTACCCCTGCCAAAATCTGGCCCCTGCCCCCCACCCCAAATTCATGTCCTTCTCTCATGCAAAATACATTCATTCCATCCCAACAGCCCCAAAAGTCTTAACTCACTGTAGCACCCACTCTAAATCTAAAGTCCAAAGTTTCATTTAAAGATTTTTTAAAATTTATTTTTAGAGAAAGGGAAAGAGAGAGAGAGAAACATCAATGTGTGGGACACACACATATCAGTTGCCTCTCACACACTTCCAACCAGGAACCCGGCCCACAACCCAGACACATGCCCTGACTGGGAATCGAACTGGTGACCTCTCAGTTCACAGGCCAGCACTCAATCCACTGAGGCACACCAGTCAGGGCTCACTTAAATTTCACCTAAAATAAGTATGAGTGAGACTTGAGATATGATTCACCCTGAGGCAAAATTCTTCTCCAGCTGTGAACCTATAAAACAAGTTATGTGCTTCCCAAATACAATGGTATGACAGACATATTGTAGACATCACCATTTCAAAAGGGAGAAACAGGAAAGAAGGAAGGGTGGTGGGTGCCACACAAGACTCAAACTTAGCAAGGCAATTCCATTAGGCCCGCTGGGGTGGTGGTGTCACCCCCACAGCCCTGGGGTGGGGTGGGGTGGGGGCAGCCCTGCCCGTGTAGCTCTCTGCACAGGTGACCCTGGCCTGAAGCACTGGATGGGGGCATCTTGGTGCCCAGCCCCACACTTTAAAACAGAGGTGAAACCAGCTCCACCCCTAGTTCTGTGGTGGGAGTGGCAGCCTGAATCTGAGTAGGCTTTGGGTCATTTTTCCCATTTCTTGAATAATAAAGAATGTTCATTGCTGAATAGCTCTATGGTCCCATCCTGTAAAATATCATAAGTCTGACAGCCTTCCTTCATTCGGTCCCATTTTTAGCCCTCCTTAGTCCCACCTGGCAGTGTTTCTGCTGGTCTAATCCCATCTCCATCCCTGGCTTCTGTTGACGTGGATGGTTAAGTCCATGAATTGCATTCACGATCTATGAAATAGTTGTTAAGCCATGCCCTTAGATTTCTCTTCAGAACAAGCTTTCTCATTTATTTGCAGCATAGATAGGCTTGGAATTTTCCAAATTTCCAAGTTCTGGTTCCTTTTTACTTAACAGTTCCTTCTTCAATTCATCTCTCTCCTCTTGCATTATACTATAAGCAACAAGGACAATCCAAGCAATACTTTCAATACTTTGCTTAGAAGTCTCCTCTGCTAAATATCCAATTTCATCACTTGCAAGTTCTATCCTCTACAAAACAATAGAACACAGTTCAGCCAAGTTCTTTGCCATTTTATAACAAGTATCACTTTCCTCCAGTTTTCAGTGACCTGTTCCTCATTTTTGTTTGAGACTCCACTGGAATGGTGTTTTAACATTCATATTTCTATCAACAATTGTTAGTGATGTATATATTCCTGTAAGAAGGTGGAAATTTTATCTCCAGTTCTTTGCTTTCTGAGCTCTCAACAAAATCACCTTTAATATCTTTATACCTACTAACAGTTCCCTCATAGCAATTGTGGCTGTTTCTAGCATACACTTAAAAACTCTTCCAGATTCTACCCACATCTCCAATGCCACATCTACATTTTTAGGTATTTGTGACATTCCACTCTTAGTGCCAAAATCTGTATTACTCAGGGATCTCTAGAGAAAGTGAACTGATAGGAGTTATATAAAAAACAATGAATAGACTCATGAAATTATAGAGACTAAGAAGTCCTAAGATCTGTGGTCAGCAAGCTGAAGACTCAAAAGAGATGATGGTGTAAGTTCCAGTCAGAAAGCTGGCGAGCTCAAGACCCAAGAGCCAGCGCTGCAGTTCTTGTCCAAAGGCAGGGAAAGATCAATGTCCCAGCTCAAGGCAGTCAAGCAGTTGAAGTTCCCTCTTACTCAAGGGAGGGTCGGCCTTTTTGTTCTATTATTCTTTATTCATCCAAAAACACATTCAAAGATCCTTCCAGAATAATGTTTGACCAAATAGCTGGACACTTCATGGCACAGTCAAGTTAACACATAAAATTAACCATTACATTGACCATATTTTGGTCTCTTGGCAGACAAGAGAAACGAAGTTTCTCTCCTCATGGAGCTTATAGCCTATTCACAGGTCACATAAAGGATTTCAAACACTGCTAAATTCTTACAATGTTGACCAAGGAAACAAAATGTATGAGAGGAGGTGAGGGTGTGCAGAGACATTTAACCTTATAGGAATTTGAGAGTCTTTGAGCTCAAGAATAAAATTGGAGTTATGCTTTGGAAAGACTAACCTAGTATCAAGGTGCAGAATGACACACACAGAAAAGAGGCACTAGAGGCTGGGAAGCTAATGCAGCATTCAGGAAAGACGAGGAGATAGGGGACAGAGGCAAAAGGAAAAGGTTATTATTTATTGAGTACCTGTTATGTGTCAGACATACTTTTAAGTGATTACATACCTTTGAACTGGGAAGTGGCAGAGGGCATGAAAAGGAAGAAAAATGTTTAAAAGATATTGCAAAGAATCATCGAGATTTCACAGCTGATCTTGTGTTTCCACGTGCGTTTATTGGTAAGTACATCCACCTGTGCTTGGGTAGGTCAGGTTGGAAAAGAGAAAGGTCCAAAAAAGCCTGAGGTTTCATTATGGGTACCCAGTAAGGTAATAGTAATATTATGAGGAAAAAAACAGATTACACAAAGGGAAAGAATGAGAAGGAAAGATGATGAGTTTTAAAGTGAGGCATCCAGGAATTCTGTTCAAGACGGTGGCATAGGTAAACATGGTTGGTAGTCACCTCCTCCCACAACCACATCAAAATTACAACTAATCTGTAGAACACTCATCATTCAAACCACCTGAAATCTAGCTGAATGGAAGTCCTATAACTAAGGATATAAAGAAGAAGTCACATTGAGACTGCTAGGAGACACAGAGATGAGGAACAGGCTGTGGTGGTTAAAAACTGGGAGGGATATCTTCAGTGCAGAAGTCACCCATGAGGAGGGAGGGGTCTAATCCCCACACCAGGCCCCCCATCCCAAGGTTCCAGTGCCAGGAAGAGCAGTCCCCACAACTTAAGGATGTAAAAACCAGTGGAGATTATGGCTGAGTGAGACAGAGCACTTCTGGACACCGAGGCAGTTCCTCTTAGAAGGGCCTATACATGGACTTGATCAGACTCACTCACTCTCAGCTCCAGGGCTGAGGCAGCAGCTCAAAAGGCACCGGGGACATACAGGGAGGAACTGAATTGTCTGGCATCAGGGCAAGAGCTGGAGAGACAGTTTTCTCCAAGACACAAGTGCTGGCAGAAGCCATTGTTCCTTTTCTGAGTCCTCCAACCCCATGGAGCCAACAGGCAAGCACCATATGAGTCTCCATCAACCTGGCCCACACTGTTTGCCCCACCCTGATGATTCCATGAGACCCCACCCCACCCAAGCTATTTCCAGTGACATTTACATATGACTGGCCTGTCTTGGCTCATGCTTCAGATTTTCCTAAAATCTCTCACACAAGCACCATGTGGCTTTAGCATACCCTGTACCTCTCATTAAGTGGCCCCAGGCCTGACATCACCAGCAGCCAGCCTTGGTTTGCAGCTTGGCCTCTCCCGGGCACCTCCAAGCCCAGCACAAGTTCTGCAGATTGCGTTGTAGCTCATGCTGTGTGGCCCCAGGCAGAATACAAGCAGCAGCTGACCTTGGACTGCACCTACCAGAGGCCCCAAAGCCAACACACCTGGTAGACAGCTTCAGATCACATTAAGCACCACCCAACCACCTCCATAAGTGACACATTCAAGGGGGCTCTGCACCAGAGCCCCACTGAAGTAAATCCTGCTTCATGGGGTGGGCCTCTGTGTAGCTGATCTTCCATGGAGATAGCGGCCAGTTTTTGCAATTGATCGAACTAGGAGTAAATCCCTCCCATTAACATACAAACAGCAATCAAGGTCAACCACAACAGGAGGTTGCACACAGTCCACATGGCGGGAGTGTGGGTGAGCGCACCTAGAGTGACCAGCTCAGGTGAACAGGGAGGCTATGCCACTGGACCATACATGACACCTACTACTCTACCAAACCGGCAAACTCTACCCTATACATAGAAACAAAACAGGGACACTGCCAAAATAAGGAGATAAAGAAACATGTTCCAAATGAAAGAACAGAACAAAACTCCAAGAAGAAAAAAAAACTAAACAAAATTGAGACTAGCAATCTATTGGATGCAGAGTTCAAAACACTGGTTGTAAACATACTCAATCAACTTAGGCGAAGGATAGATGAACTTACAGAAAACTTCAACAGCATAAAAAAGGTCATGGAAATCACATGAAAGAACTAGTCAGAAATGAAGAATATACTAACTGAAATGAAGAATAATTTACAGAGAATCAACAATAGAATGGATGAAGCCGAGAATCAAAAGAGCAACTTGTAAAATAACAAAACAAAAAACACCAAATCAGAACAGCGAAAAGAAAAAAAGATTCAAAAAAAAAAATGAGGAAAGCATAAGGAGCCTCTGGGACAACTGCAAGTGTTACAATATTCACGTCATGGGGGTGCTTGAAGGAGGAGAGAGAGCAAGAAATAGAAAACCTATTGAAAAAATAATGACAGAAATCTCTCTAACTTGGTGAAGGAAGTAGACACACAAGTCCAGGAAGCACAGAGAGTCCCAAACAAGATGAAACCAAAGAGGCCCACACCAAGATACATCATAATTAAGATGCAAAAGATTAAAGACAAAGAAAGAATTTTAAAAGCAGAAAGAGAAAGGCAGTTAGTTACCTTTAAGGGAGTTTCCCTAAAACTGTCAGGTAATTTCTCAACGGAACCTTTGCAGGCCAGAGGTGACTGGCAAAAAATATTCAAAGTGATGAAAAGCAAGGACCTACAACCAGGATTACTGTACTAGCAAAGCTATCATTTAGAATCTAAAGACATATAAAGAGCTTCCCAGACAAGAATTTCATCACCACCAAACCAGCATTACATCCAAATGTTAAAGAGTCTTCTTTAAGAAGAAAAAGGAAAAAGATTAAAAAATCAAGACAATGGCAATAAATACATATTAAAACAACTGAATCTAAAAAATAAATAAACAGAATAAAATCATACTCATAGATACAGAGAATATTTTGACAACTGCCAGATGGGAGGTGTCTGGCAGAATGGATGAAAAAGGTGAAGGGATTAAGCAGTACAAATTGGTAGTTACAGAACAGTCATGGGGATGTAAAGTACAGCACAGGGAATACAGTCAATAACATTCTAATAACTATGTATGGTGTCAGATGGGCTCAAGATTTATTGCGATGATCACTTAGTAAGTTCTATAATGTCTAATCACTGGAGTGTGCACCTGAAACTAATGTAATATTGTATGTCAGCAATAATTTGAAAAATTAAAAAAAAAAAAAGTAAAATGAGGCATCCAGGCAAAGCTGCTCTATAAGTAGCAGGATATCATAGGGCTGGAGGTGAAAAAATGTTATCTTCAGAGAATTGGTACCTAGAGCAATGAGATGTACTTTGGTTACCCATAGAAAGATTGCAGACAAAGAAGAGGACAAATTCTTAACAATTCCTATACTTGTGGAAAACGTGGGGCTTTGCTGTACAATTTGACAGCCATTAGCCATGTGAAGCTACTTAAATCCATTAAAGTTAAAATGAAAAATTCAGTCACACTAGCTATCAATTGCCACAGGTGGCTAGTGGCTATCACAATGAACATCATAGATACAAAACATTTCCAACATCACATCAAATTCTGTTGGGCAGCATTTGTCTAGAGACTGGTCAGAGTAGAAGAACCAGGAGAATTTAGTCTCTAAAAAGCCAGGGAAAACAGTGTTTGAAGAAGTAAGTGACCAATGGTATCAAGTGCTTCAATAAAAGCATATGAAGGCCAAAAACAAATAAACAACAAATTTAGTGACTTTAAAGTCGTTTCAGACTAGTAATAAAGTTAGAAACTAGATTAAAAGAGATTTTGGATGATGGGTGACAAATAAGAAGAGATAACAAGTGTAGACATTTCTTTCCAGTAATTTTTTAAAAGATTTTATTTATTTATTTTTAGAGAGGGGAAGGGAGAGACGGAGAGAAACATCACTGCGTGGTTGCCTCTCGCACGCCCCCTACTGGGGACCTGACCCACAACCCAGGCATGTGCCCTGACTGGAAATCAAACTGGCGACCCTTTGGTTCACAGGCCAGCACTCAATCCACTGAGCCACACCAGCCAGGGCTCTTTCCAGTAATTTTTCCACAAAGAAAAATGGAGAGAATGGAAATCTCAAGAAGAGTTCAAAGAGAATTGAGCTCTGTATGTATGTACTTAATATAAGCACGTTTGTGGACCCACTGGAAGACGTATACACCAAATAA
Organism: Micronycteris hirsuta; assembly: GCA_004026765.1. Lineage (NCBI taxonomy): Eukaryota > Metazoa > Chordata > Mammalia > Chiroptera > Phyllostomidae > Micronycteris > Micronycteris hirsuta. Next base: position 24,552 of record PVJI01017702.1, on the reverse strand, counting down.
CCAGCTATCCATCAACTTTACTCATCAGAAAACCTTTCATGTAGCAATGGCAATTGAGGGAATAGAATCATATCATTTTAAAAATAGGAGGAGCCTTAGAAATCATCTAATCACACAGCTTGGTAGTATTGAAATCTAGAATAAGAACTCAGGTCTGCATGTGCCAATTAGACATTCTACCTCATTCAACTGCCTTCTAAGAGACCAGAGAAGAAGTGAAGAAAGCTTCTATTGAGTTCCATTAATCAAGCAAATATATATATACAGATACATATGTTCACATATACAAAACCTCATTTTTTAAAGAACATAGTGTTCTTTAAAGTTTAGAAAAACAAAGAACTAAGTATTGAGTGTCTACTATTTAACAACAAATTACACTAAAAAGGCCTTAAATATTGCCTAACTAAATATTTAATATAATCTGAGAGGTATGTGGTTTTGCTATTTCGCAGCCCAGAAACTTATGCAATGGGCCAGAAATGTCACAAAACTAGTAACATTCTTACTCAGTTCTGCATTATAATCAATTTAGAAATGATGGAGAAAATGGGAGAAGATATGAATAGGATCAGGAACTGAAATGAGAAGTTTAACAAAGTATAAAATGAAGAACGAATTCATTTACTGATGCTGATCTTAAAAACAAAGCCCAGCCCTGGCTGGTGTGGCTCAGTGGATTGAGCACCGTCCTGCAAACCAAAGGGTTGTTGGTTCAATTCCCAGTCAGAGCACATGCCTGGGTTGTGGGCCAGGCCCTCAGGAAGGGACTCACAAGAGGCAACCGCACATTGATGTTTCTCTCTCTCTCTCTCCCTCCCTTCCCCCTTCTCTAAAAATAATTAACTAGAAAAAAGACATTTAAAAAAGACAAAGCCCAAAAAACCAGCCCTTTAGATAAATCTTATTTAAACAAATGTTTCATGAACCTCTAACACTGATTGCCTTTGGAGAGCAGAACCGGGTGCTGGGGACAGGGGTTGGAGAGACTTCATAGTAAACCCTTTGTAACTTTAAAAAAAAAAAAAGATTCTATTTTTAGAGAGAAGGGAGGGAGAAAAACATCTAGGTAAGAGAGAAACACTGATTGGTTGCCTCTTGTACAATACATGCCGTCACCAGGACCAACCCACAACCTAGGCATGTGCCCAGACAGGAATCTGGTGACCCCTTGCTTTGCAGAGGACCCCAAACAAATGGGCCATACAGGTCAGGGAAACGCTTTGTAACTTCTGAGTTGTAACCATAACAATCTATTATTATTTATTCCAATAAATATGTAAGTTTTTTTGAAAAACTTTAAATGTTTTAGTTTTCACTGTTTGTTAATTAATAGCATTCTAAAGTCCCATATAAGGCAGCAGAAAAATGGAAATTTCAGAAAAATCGTATCTGTTCTGAAAAGGCAAGGGAGAAATTATGAAAAGGGACAAAAGAGTTGCTCTGTGAGGTTGGGAATCAGGGAGAGAAGCCCTTTGCCTGCAATAATTACTATTTTATCAATTCAATTCTATTTTCATCATCTTTGGCTCATCTTTACAGTCTGTCGCTAAGGAACCTCGTTGCCTGAAAGCAATCTACTAACAGGAACCTATATGAAGCAAGAGAAAAGCAATGATCCTGAAACTTTCAAATTAGGCCTTAAAAAGCCTATTTTGGTGCCACTTAGTATGATCTTTCAATCTTCATGTAGTGCTACTGTGACGCTGTATATCTTACTTTGTACCTGTGATTACTTGTACATTTTTAATATAAATGTTTGGAGACCGGTATATCTGAAATGGGGAGCCACAGTTTTGAAGTCTGACTCTCCAATACTTTTCTTCTTAAAAATACTATAAATTCCAAACAATTACTGGTAAAGAAAACTTTTGTATTTTAAGAGATCTGGTGCAGCGCACAGGCAAGAGTTGACAAAGCTGTAGATACGTGAAAGCTCTGAAGTTTCTATTTGGGAATGAGGTAAGACGACTCACATCTACTGCAAAACAAGGACACTGGCAGATCAGAGCACTGGGGTTGGGGAGCGGAGATATATTCCACGGACCGTATTGCGGGCTTGGGCGCCCGGCGGAGACCAGTACAAGATATAAATACGTAAAGAAAAGGTGGTAACTCTGGGTCTTCGCGTTGATACCCACTGAGTTCGAGAATCGGGTAACAACAACACACAGACGTCATCTCTTTCGTAATGGGTGCAGACGGGGTGCGAAAGGGACTTCACTCAAGCCACTTCGACTGAGCCAACCTAGATTTGCAGGTTTCGACCCAGTCTGATTTCTGCCCTCCGCTGTTGCCACAACAGTCTAACGTTCGTCCAGACTAAAATCTGGCCATGGTACAGATAAGATCGATGGTACAGCAGGTTATCTTTAGCTCTGATCTCTTTTCTTTCACATCTTTAAAAGGCCTTCCAATTCTTTCGTTTCCAAGACACCCAGGCAAAACAACCAAACAAATAGCCGGGGACCCTACGGAGCGCCGACGTGGCGGTAACTAGAAAACCAGGGATCCAAATTCCACCAATAAACTGGGCAGCACGGCGTACGCTCCGCCCACCACCTGCCAGCCAATAACCTTCACAACTCCTCTGCCACGCTCGTCCATTCTTAAGGCCGCTGCAAAGCCGCCTTCTGCTCTGATCGCCAGCGCACAGTAAAACCCTCTTTATATGCGCGGCTCCTTGGCTTCGCTAGGCATCGGCTACCAGCGGAGGACCAAGAGACCAGAAGATAGTCTCACGAACAGCAGCCGGGTGAAAGGAAAGAGAATGGGCAGCTCCAGACGCCACCTGACGCCCAAAGCACGCTGTTCCCCTTGACCCGGAAGTGATTTCCCTCCCCTCTTCCTCTTTCGTTCCCCCTCCCTCTACGGTTAAAGAGGAGGGAGGAGAAGGGCCGGCTAGGTCTAGCCCGGCATGCCCTGGGCTTCCGGTGACCTCTGGCCCTTTTCTGTTGTACGCTCTCGCTTCCTAGCGTGCTCACTCGCTCACCACCTTGCTTCCTTCCCTCCGGTTTTCCTTCGCACGCCGACTGGTGACTGTGGCGCCCGCGACCTGCAGAGAGGCGGTGGCGGAGGACACTCGTCATGGCCGCCTCTAAACCTGTAGAGGCGGCGGTAGTCGCCGCGGCTGTGCCCGGCTCCGGGAGTGGGTTGGGCGGCGGCAGTGCGACTGCGGGCCCGGGCACGGGGGGCCTGCCGCGATGGCAGCTGGCGCTGGCGGTCGGGGCGCCTCTGCTGCTGGGTGCGGGTGCCATGTACCTGTGGAGCCGGCAGCGACGGCGCCGAGAGGCCGGGGGTCGAGGCGACGCCGGCGGCCTGAAACGCAACAGTGAACGGAAGACCCCGGAGGGCAGGGCCAGTCCGGCCCCGGGAAGCGGACACCCCGAAGGCACTGGTGCTCACCTGGAAATGGTGAGAAGCAGCCCTGGGCCATGCAGATGCAGCGGGTGCAGCCTTTCCTTGAAAGGTTGTGCCGGTCAGGGGGCTTCCCATCAGACGGCAGCACATGGGCTTTGGGAGAGTCATTTCTGGCTACCTTTATAGGGAGTGGAGTAGCCCGAGGGCACAGGTTAGCGACCTTTTTGACAGTTTTCTTTTGGTTTCAAAAAATTTTTTTTCTCGGTGACACAGCATTATCTATCCCTAGCGTTGCGGGTACGGGTAGTGTTTGCAAATGTGATGATTGTCTTTGATTAACTAGTGAAGGAAACCAAAATCCATTAACGATTGGTACGTTGTGATATGAATTGCTTTGGTGATTTCCAAGGTCTAGAACTTAATCGGTAATAACCTTTTAATAACGAGCCACTCCCCTTTTTTGAAGTGTTTCACGATGGGGGATAAGCAAAAACGGTGACTGTTGGTTGGCAGAGTAAAATGGTGTTCATTGGCATTTTTTTTTTCATCTGTGAGAGTTTTTAAACATTTTGGGTAGAGGCATTTTAAGTTCGTTTATTTTCCTTTGAAATTTACATGACCAAGCCTGACATGCCTGAAACAGATTCTCTGATGTTAGGTGAAGCATTGGAGTATCCGGTGAACTACTTGTGTGGAACTCTTAAATCCTTTCGGTATCTAACAGCTGTGTGGGGTCGGGGTGGGAGGGAATTGGCCACACTGCATTTAACACTAGGATTGAGTGGGGTGGAGGGTTTTATCTTAGTCTGGGGTTATACAATGGTAGTTCCCCGACTAAATCAGAATTCAGAGAAACCTTTGTTCAAATAACTCCTGTGTGTGTGTGTGTGTGTGTGTGTGTGTATTACTCCTGTATATATATTACAAGTCATTTCCATGTTGAAATCATGTTTAGTTGGTAAATAGTCAGATTGGCTTTTAGGGAGATTTTGATGTGCAAATGAACTTCCATAGTTTAGTACTTACTATAAGGCCATCACACTAGGCTAGGAGAGAGCCAGATGGTTTTTCCAGTAGGAGAGTAAAACATTGCCTCTTCAAAAAAAGTGTGTGTGTATGTATACACACATGTACACATATATATGAAAGGTGCACTACAGTATGGTGGAAGAACACATGGGCTGTGAGTACTAGGACATGCACTTTATATTGGGCTCTCTGGCAAGTTACCTTGGGAAAATCACCTTAGTGTCATCCTGTAGAATAAGAGGATTAAAAATTAGATCTCTTACATTTCTTTCAGCCCTAAAAGTTGATTGAGTGCTGCTACTGAGAGGTAATCAGAGGATTCTTTGAATTAGTCATCACTTGTGTCATTTTCATGTGTCTGAAATTCTCTGGTCATTTCCTGGTTCATTTTAAATTTAATCACAGAAGAGTAGTGGATGAATGAAAGATACATAAAAGTTCTCAGTTCTATAATAATCACCAAAAATAAAGGTACTTTCTATACATGAAACTAGGTTTTGACATTTCATTGCAGTTTCAAATACTACACACATCAGGCATTTGGTATTTGATAGAATCTAGCAAACTCAGTTTCAATTTTTCAGCGTTGTCTGGATCAACACTGATGACTTTTTAATTTCATGGTGTTTTATAGTTTTATCAGAATAGTTTTTTTGTTCGCCCGACTACCATTAGAAATTAATCTTAAGATTAACTTGTGTGACTCAAAATGCTTTAAAATAACTTATTATTTTTGATCCAAAATAAAACTGGAACATACTGTTGTACACCTTGTAGAATTTGTGAGCTTATCCCTATAATCCTGCTTTGAGTTACTAGCTGATTCTTTAGTAAAGCAACAATAAGAATTTTATTTGATTTTTAATAGGAATTTGTATTTTAACTATTTGTGACCAATGAATATTGGAGCACTTGTCTCTGTTATAGTCTAGTTCTTAGAGTTATTATTAGACTAACTAAATATAACTGGCCCTAATTGTAATTTGTTTGTTTTATGTGGTTGGAGAAATTGCTCTATATTTGAATAGCACCTTTAAATTGGCAACCTCAGTCAGTTTTGTATTAGGTTGGCCAAAAAGTCTGTATGTTTTTTTCTGTAAAATAAAAGACATATTTTTCATTTTCACCAGTAACTTTACTGATTTGGGTATTTGGAGTATGACGACTGACTCCTGCTATTGGCTTCTCATGGGTAGAGGACAGGGGTGCTCTACCCATGAGAAGCTAAACATCTTCCAATGCATAAGACAGCCCCACAGCAAAGAATTATTGGCCAAAATGTCAGTAGTACAAAGTACAAAGAAACTCCAAAACCACTTTTGATACTTTAGTTCAGTGACAGCACCTTCTCCATACACTGCACAAATCTTTTGCGTTTCAGTTGCGTTTTTACCTTTCTTGAAATAATAAAGCATAATATGCCAAAAATGTTGCATATCTTCTTCCATCTTCAATATTTAGAATGGCTGCACAAAACTTTACCAATTTTGATGTTTTTTTTAAATGCACACTGATATGACAGCTGTCACAATACAATCTAACAAAATTGTTTAAAATGAAATTCAAGATAACAGCACTGCTAGAACCATCATAGAGGAAAAACCATAAACGTTTTGGCCAACCCAATAATTAAGGAAACATTTGTTTCAGCTAATGGAAAAACTGGCAGAATCCTGATGCCTAACTGTCCTTTCTCTACCTGATCAATAGCAGTTTTTAAGAAAATGAAGGAATGGACAAATATTGTCAGTTCAGGCTTCATGTCCATGAATAATATGGAAAATCAGTGGGGTTTTTTGTCTAGGTTTACCTTTATGTAAATTGAACTAACACAATTACTGGCTTTTCTCTATTGAGTTTCGCATTTTCATGAGCAGTGTAGACTAGATCCAATTATCTTTTCTGGGATAGCAAATACTTGTAATGAGAAAGTAGAAATTTAAATTTTGTTTAATTAATGGAAGTTTTAGAATTTCACTAATGGCATCTAATCACAGTTGACAGTATCCAAGCTTGTGGTACAGTAGTCTGCCCTCATCCACAAAGCATACATTCCTAGACCCCAGTGGATGCCAGAACTGCAGATAGTAGTACCTAATCCTGTGTGTACCGACGTTCCTCAACTTAATGATGGATTTACATCTTGATATACCCATCATAAGTTGAAAATGTTGTAAGCCAAAAATGCGTTCAATGGTGTGCTGTAGAGTTAGTTTACCCTTGTGATTGTGTGGCTTACTGGCACTACGCCTCACTGCTGCTACTCAGCATCGCGAGGAAGTATCATACCACATGTGGCTAGCCCAGGAAAAGAGCAAAGTTTAAAATTTGGAGTACAGTTTCTACTGAATGTGTATTGTTTGCACACTTCTGTAAAGTTGAAAAATTGTAAGTCGAACCATTGTTAAGTCAGGAACCATCCATACTGTTTTTTCTTTTACATACATACATATCGTAAAGTCTAATGTATAAATTAGGCACAGTAAAAGATTAACAATAATAACTAATAATAAAATAGAACAATTATAACAACATACCATAGTAAAATGTATGTGAATGTGGTGAGAATCTCTTTCAAATGTTGTTCTGTATTCACCCTTGTTACCGTGGGAGGTGATGAAGCGTCTGCATGTGAGAGGAAGTGAGGTGAATGACATGGGCGTTATGATGTAGCATTAGGCTGCTACTGACCTTCAGAACAAGGGTTATTTGCTTTGGGTCTCCTGGCTCATCGAGCCATGACCATGTCAATGGTTGGATGTCAGGAGCAGATGATGTCCATGTCTGGGAAAATTTTCCAGTGTGGGTAACTGAAACCTTGGAAAGGGAAACCATGAAGAAGAAGGGACTGCTGTACTTTAAGTATTAACTCATCCATATTGGGCCGTTGTAAAACCTACCTATGCCTTTCATTCAGTAATTTAAAAAAATACTTGAAGAATTACAGATTCCCAGAGTCAGAAAGTTCTTTGACGATCATCTTATCCATATGGCTTCTCAGTCTCTGGATCTGAGTTATTGCAAGAGACCACCATACCCACATATACACCAAGCCGGGAATCATGAATACATAAATGTGTTATACTTATTTCAAACAACCTGTGATTTTTCTTTTAATCGTTACTCAGAGGTGGGTTAGCCCACATGAAATGGTTAGGAACCACTAATCTAAGCCCTCTAGAATGGGAAGGGAGAAATGTGTCTAAACATTTTTATAATGGGATCGAAGACTGAGTAACCTACAGTTATCAGTCATCTCAGTAATTCCCCCAAAGGAATCTGTTTCTAGTTTGGGTTTGTTTTTTCTTTAAATCAGGGTCACCAATGACATGCCCATATAATTAAATCCAGTGAACACCTTTCAGTCTTTATCTTACATGATTCTTGGCATTTCACATTTGCTTTTCTTAATTTCATAACTTTTCCTGTGGCTTCTGAAATACTACATTCTCCTTCCTAATTGCCTTCCTTTTTTTTAAACTTCCTGATACCTCCTCTGCTAATTCTACTCAATCTTCTTTCTGGGTTCTTTTCTTTGCCTCTTCTTTTGGTGACCTTTGTGATTCTATCATAGACATTCTTATGCTCCATATCTTCACTGGTTGCTTGCTTGCCCTTATATACTGATGGCTCCCTAGTTTATCTATAGCCCAGACCTCTCAAGAGGGTTACATTTAAAGAGAATATTTTCATTATTTCACACCCAGGCTCTTGTTTTTCCTGAGAATACCCCTTATCAATTCATGTGCATCAACTAATTTCCGAAGCCAGAAACTTGGGCATCATTCCTAACTTATTACTCATTTCATGTTCTCTCCGCGTCCAGTGTAGAGAAACTCTGGGTCTTAAATATCTGACTACCACTCCATTTCTACTGCTATCATTTCTCAGCTGAATACCTGCTACTCATTATCGCCTTCCTCCAATCCATTTTGTCACTACCACGGTACATCCTGACAGTCCTGTGCTTGAAACGTTTAAGTGGTATTCTGTTCATTGCACACAAGATAAAATTGAAACTCATGATTGAAGACCATCTGCTTATTCTTCAACTACATCTCTCAGCACTTCCTCTTGTTTCTCACCTTGGATGTTCCATGAACACCGCTTTCAAGCTGCAACATGTAGGTAGTTTTCACTTTTTCTGAAACCTTCCCCCCTTTTTTTTTGCTGCCTAAGCACAGTGCTATGTTATTATATGACACTGAAGTTTTTCCTTCCATTGCACTTACTACATAATACTAAGGTTACTTATTCATCTTTCCTGCTATATTTTTGAATCTGTGAAGGCTGAGATGACACGTTATTTTTTTTTAATTTTTAGATGGAGGCAGGGAGGGAGAAAGTGAGGGAGAGAAACATCCAGGTGTGGTTGCCTCTCCCACACCCTCTACCAGGGATCTGGCCCTTAACCCAGGCATGTGCCCTGACTGGGAATCAAAGTGGTGACCCTTTGGTTTGCAGGCCCGCACTCAATCCACTGAACCACACCAGCCAGGCCTGGGATGGCTCTTTCTCACCGTTGTGTTCTCAACCTAATACAATGCCTAATACAATAGAGGTGTAGGGTGAATGAACCTTCATTCTTTAACACCTGAAAACACAGAGTGGAAAAAAAGTAGGTTTACAGTTTTTAGTATGAAAAATAATACAGTAAACAGTAAGTAATAATACAAGAATAAACTTTTTGTATATCCACAACTGTAAACCTTTTGCCCCATCCTGTATATATATTTTCTATAAGTTGAATATTTTTCAGAATTCCTAGCTTTATTCTACCAATTGATCCTGGAAATTGGTATTAACAGTTTTAAACCTCATTTAGGCATTCTTTTTTAAGTCGCTTGATTTTACATGAACTACAATGCCTTATGCATTCTTATAAGTAGGTTCTTTTTAGGTGAAGAGTGCACTGTATTGTGATTTAGTAGGTGGGGTTATAGATTTTTTTTTTAATTTCAGGATATGATATGGGAAATTACTTAGGTGTTTTCTTATCCTAGGTCTGATTCATATAAAAGTAAGAACTGGTCAATAATGTATTGAAAGATTGTTTCTTGTTCAGTATTTGAGAATTGAATGCTTCGTAAAGCTGGAATTTAAATTTAATAAAAATACTTTTGGAATTTGATAAAAAGGAAATAAAATCATTAAGGGAAGCATTATCAAACCACCTCGTGTATTATTAACTAGTTACTCATTTTTCTCATACATGATTTAATGTACCTAATTCTAGCTCATTTTCTTTCATAGTGACTGTATGTGATCATCTGAATAATTTATAAATACTTGCTAAGATTATTTACAATGATTGCTTACTTCCAAATGTATGTCAGTGAAAACTTGCTGTAGTATTGTTATTATTTCAGAGCTTGTTTTAGAGGTCCCCTTCTGGTCTTCTAAATTTCTTCTGTGCGTGCTAAATAATCCTTTGAGGGTTGTTTTTCCTTCTTGGAATATTTTCCTGACAGTCCTTTGTGAGTCATCTTCTTCCAGAGCAGATTCTTAATAAGTAACTTTACACTGACTGTCAAATCGTGATTGTTTTCTTACTTTTATTTAAATTTACCAGGATTATACCTTAATATCTGTAGTTTTGATCATTAAATGTTACTTGTATTCCAGAGTAGATTTGCCTCTGGGTTCCTAGGTTTGTTTCTTGACAAGTTTCAGCACTGTGTTAAAGAGAGAAGATACATATTTATTTACTGTTTCGCATTGGTAGCATTTAGATTTATTACCTGAGTTATTTGTTTTTAAGTCTTGTGTTTTACCAAAATCGTTTTTGGGTGCATTTGTGTGCATATGCAGTTGCTACCTACTCTTTGGACTAATTTTCTAGTTGTTATTATACAATTTACTAATCACCTAGTTATATATATATATTTTTTAAGATTTTATTTATTTTTAGAGAGAGGGGAAGGGAGGGAGAAGGAGAGGGAGAGAAACATCAGTGTGTGGTTGCCTCTCACATGGCCCCCACCGGGGACCTGGCCAGCAACCCAGGCATGTGCCCTGACTGGGAATCGAACCGGCGACCCCCAGGTTCTCAGCCCGCGCTCAATCCAGTGAGCTACACCAGCCAGGGCACCTAGTTATATTTTCTTTATGAGAATTAGGTTTTCAGTGTTTTGATTAGTAATAGTTCTTTTAAGAGGCTGCCAGTTTATACTTGTTTCCTGCACAGTCCTCTTGTGTTTCTTCAGGATGAAGATTCTCCTGTTCATTGTTATACAGTGGAGTCACATCAAATGTGCTTTTAACTGAGATTAATTCAATTATACTTCCTTGGCAGAAAGAAAGAAAAATATCTAATTGTGCTTATGGTTCTGTTTTTCAGTTACTCACCTTTCGCTGTGGAGTCAGTAGTGGGAATAAGATGTCATCCTCAAATCTGTTCTCCTTGTTTCCGTTCCAGAGTGTGAAACCAGGTGTAATTCTCATGACAGAGATTCATATTCATAAAACATAGATGACAGTCCGTGCAGCATAGAGATTAAATTTAGGCAGTCTGGAGTCAGATGGCTTGAGTTTGAATCCTGGCTTGGGCAAATATCTCACTCTCTGGGCTTCAGTTTCTCATCTTCTGTGGTGCTTTTCTAAAGAATTTTCAAACCCAGACACAGGCAACAGCATGGTGACTACCAGAGGAAAAGGGGAATGGGGGCAGGTGAGAGGGTAAAGGGGATAAGTGGTGATGGGCGGAGACTTGACCCTTGTGAACACGCAGTAAAGATGATGTGTTACAGAATTTTATACCTGGAACCTATACAATTTTATTTTAAAAAGTCACCCCAATAAATTCAGTAAAAAAGAAAAAATTGTGAAAGAAAAGAATTTTCAGAGGTAATTTTGACAATGATTTGTGCTTCATATTTTAACTTCAGGATTCCCTATAAGATTTGACTCCAAATATGTGTTGAATTCATTGAGCAGAAGCAACTATGACATATAGTTGACTCTGGTGGACATTCATTATTAAGATATGAAACTTACTGAAATCTTGGGTGGAAAAAGCTAAGTTTTCTAATAGCTTAAGTAATACTTCGATTGTTTGACATACTAAACAAAAAACGGGTATCTTTTTTGCAAATCACCTGTATTCTTACCAGTATTCACTGTTTATTTTTTAATATATAATTGATTATGCTATTACAGTTGTCATATTTTTTTTCTCCCTTTATTCCCCTCCACCCTATACCCCCCTCTCACCAACCTTAGTTCATGTCCATGGGTCGTACATTTAAGTTCTTTGGCTTCTCCCTTTCCCACTCTTCTTGACCTCCCCCTGTCTATTTTGTACCTACCATTTATGGTTCTTATTCCCTGTACTTTTCCCCCATTCTTCCCCCTCTCTCTCCCTGCTGATAGCCCTCCATGTGATCTCCATTTCTGTGATTCTGTTCCTGTTCTAGTTGCTTGCTTAGCTCGTTTTTGTTTTTGTGGGTGTGGTTGTTGATAGTTGTGAATTTGTTGTCATTTTACTGTTAATATTTTTGATCATCTTCTTTTTCTTAGATAAGTCCCTTTAACATTTCATATAATAAGGGCTTGGTGATGATGAACTCCTTTAACTTGACCTTATCTGGGAAGCAGTTTGTCTCCCATTCTAAATGATAGCTTTGCTGGATAGAGTACTAAGTTTAAATTTATGACCCATATTGCTCATGGAAATTGAATACATAGTACCTAATCCTTCCAAAGTTTTCCTTTTAGAAAGAGATTAGAATTTTTGAACCCACCAAAGTTACAAGTAGGAGGCCAGAGTGGCAGGAGTAAAGTAATGGGAGTTTGAAGTTCATGCGGGTAAACAGTGGTAGTGGGAGGTTACTGGAGGGTTTTGAGCAGGAAATGACAATTCAGCTTGCTTGTTAAAAAGATCTTTCAGATCAGTTAGAAACTAATTTCTGGTAAGAAATGCAGGGGAAAGATGCATTTTCACAGAAATTTAGTGTAAAATGTTACAGAATGTTTAAACCTCATAAAGACTACCCAACCCAAAAATGATTTCTAGTAACAGGTTACTTTTTAGTTCTTAAAATCTTAGTAGCTTTCAACATATTTTTCTCCAGTGTATTTTTTTAAAATTTCTGCTTTGAATTGATCTCAAAGCTTGTGAAAATAGGGTCTGGTATTTGACATAGCTGGTGATGATTGATAATCTGGCATTGTGCTAATCAGCTTTTTGTCCTACATTCTGTTGGTGGGCCAAAATAATGAGCTTTTCTATACCGTCCCTGTTGAAATGGCATTTTATTAATGAAGGGAGGCAGTTGTGCAGAAAGTAATGGGGGGAGGGGTACAGTGAACAGAAGGTGATAGGGTTGTTGACCAAGATCCAGAGCCATGCAAAAGTAGTTTGTTAATCTTCTGGATGGGCAGCAGAGGAACAGTGGAAGAAAATTTGCAATTTGGTCTGTAGCCCATGTAATTGGATCCTTTTACACTCAACATCATTCAGAGCATTGTTTCCCCCCTCGCCCCCCACAGAGTACAATAGGGAAAGGAAATTAGCACGTTCTGATTTTGGCTTTAGGAGTTAAAAAAAATTGTAATAATTTTAAAAAGGAAGCTGTAATAAAACTTGACTAAATGGAGGTAAATAGCTAATTGAAAGATTCAGTTGCTTGGTTTTAGGTTGATTTAGATAAAATGAGTATCTAAATAAAGATAAAATAAGTATCAATAAAAATTGATGCTTAATAAAAATAAGTATCCATATTTCTAAGCAAAGTCTTGTGTGCCTGTCTGTCCAGATTCCCTTCTCTCTCAATTTGTCCGCCCTTCCTACCCCTCCTTGTGTTCAGCGTGATGTCATTTAGTCTTTAACTTCTAGTAGACTGAAAAGACTTCATTACTTGTTTGTGCTAATGAAACAAGGTCTCTGCCCAGAGAATGTTCTGTTTAATCTGCAAATCTTTAGTAAAATTACTAAATAAATCTTCAATGTGTTTGTAGTCAAACATACCTCTCACACGCTTTTAATATGCCGCGTTATTTCCTATGTAAACAGACCATAGTGTTTTAGGATGTGTATTAGCCATATTCTCAGTGACTTAGTAACATTGTAAACTTTTTATAAGAAATTGAAACAGTGTTTTTTTCTTTATATTTGATGTTGAAAGTAATTGAGTTTCATTGTTTTGATGTTTTATTAAGCATACTGGGTTCCTGATTGGTGTGTTTGTGGCAGATTATAGCTTTTATCAATAAAACTGCTGTTCTGTGCTCCAAGGCTTCTGAATGGTGTTTTAGTTGATACTTCCTTCTTTTTGTTAGTAGTTAACTTCTGTAACTTCTTTACATTCTTTTTAGACTTGTCAATTGCTTTAGGTCATGCCCTTACAGGCAGCATGTAGTTATTTTTTAATTTTAAATAGTTTGAGAATTTTTTAGTAATGCAGATTTAACCTATTTATATGTATTGTTATTATTGACATGTTTAATGTTCCTGCATATGGACCTTGCCTTTTGTTTCTTCCTTTACTCCCTCCTGCCTTTTGTTGTATCGATCATCTGCCCCACCTAGGGGTTTATTTTCAGTTCTAAGGAAGTTGCAGACTTCTCTTTCTGTTCTTGTACTCAAGTATAAATGTTAATTTGGCTAGGTATACAATTTTAAGTTCAAGATAATCTTCATAACTGCAATTTTTACTTCATTGTTGTTTTTCATACTTGATGTCAGTGACAGTCTGACACCAGTTTGGTTCTAATGTTTCCTTAGATACTCCTCTCTGTACCTTTCCTTCTAAACCTCAGATGGGTCAGTGTTGAAACTTCTGGGTTTATTATACTCCATGTCATTTAACTTTTCCTCCAAACACACTTCCTATCCTCTGTTTTTATTGCATTATGGCAGACTTTCTTGGCTCCTTAGTTATTCCCATTCTAATAAACAATTTACTCCTCAGTTATGCCCATTCTAACATACAGTCCATCGAGTTAATTGTAATACTTTTTAATTTTCAAGATTTCTAATTGGTGCTTTTTAGAAGCAGCCCTTTTGGCCTGGCTGGCGTAGCTCAGTGGATTGGGTGCCAGCCTGTGAACCACAGGGTATCCAGTTCAATCCCAGTCGGGGCACATGCCTGGGTTATGGGCCAGGTCCCTGGTTGGGGGCATGTGAGAGGTAATCACACAATGATGTTTCTCTCTCTCTCTCTCTCTCTTTCCCTTCCCCTCTCTGTAAAAATAAATAAAATATTTTTTAATTTTAAAAGTAACAGCAGCCCTTTTTTAAAATGACCGATAACCTCATATTCCTCTGATCTTAAATTTTCTGTTTGCTTAGTTTATTCTTTCATAAATACTAGTTTTCTGTTTGAGTTTGGTACCTCTCTTTTATGGTATTAATTTTCCTTTATCTTAGCAATTCTTGACAGTGTAGTCTCTTGGAAGACAAGCAAGGTATGCTTGTCATTTGTCCCTGGATGTACGGTATTCTCACTTTTTCCGGCTGACACAGGCCTGCTGCCATCTGGCTTCAGCTTTTTCCAGTGGACTGGAAGGAACGTTGAGGTTGCTTCAAATGCAGTGTCTGGCAATCACCCTCACAGTCGCCCTCCCTCCCCGACTCCATAGCTACATCAGAGTCCCCAGTTGTCTTCCATCATGGATGTCTTGTGCTGAGGATTTGTACTGTCAAAGTTTATGGAAGATGATTAAAGCTGTTGACAAATGGAAGATTTTATATTCATCTATTAATTTATTTGTGCTTTATGTGTTTTTTTTTCATCCTTCCACATCCTACTTTTAAAATATGGGATATGGGCTGTTCCTTGTTTACACCAGCTAGCTGTTTAATATTCTGATTGTAGACAGTGTCCTACAAATTCTTTGTGCACTATATTTTCAAAAAATAAATGTAACTAGTCAGACTAAAGGAGAAGGGAAACAAAAGGCAAATGGAGAATGACGCAGCAAAGAAAAAGCAAGAGTAATGGATAAAAGAACAGAATAAAAGGGTCGTCATCTTTTTGCGACTCACATTCCCTGGGCCTTAAGGGGCTTCACTTCACAGCTCCTGTGAGGTATTTGAGGGAGCAGCCACTTCTGCTTTGGCTTTGTCAGTGCTTGCCTGTTGGAGATACATGGATTCTTTCATTATCACATTTGTTAAAGTAGGGTGATATTGATGAACGATAGAGTTTTGGGTAAAGACGTGGCACAAAGCTCTTCGACCCAGTAGCAGGACCATGGACAACTTGATTTGTCTGCAGAGATGTTTCCCATGTGCTGATTGACATGTTTGCAACTGTCCTTAATGGATATTAACTACCAGCTCTTTTGTATTGTACATAAGACGTGAAAGTTTGGTCTTCTAGGAATCAGACTCTGAAACAAAGATAGTGTAAAAAATTTATCAATGAGCAAACAAACAGTCAATTTAGGATACATGTAATGGAGATGGCAAAGTGTTTCTAATGTCTGTCCTGCACTGTTGACAGTCTAATAGAAAAATAGCAGCATGCATGAACAAGTGGTTTTCAGAATAAGAAAGCCAAATGGCCAATAAACATGAAAAAAATTTCAAATTAATTAGCAGTGAGGAGAATACTAATTAAAATAATATTGGAATATTCTGCCCAAATTTTTCAACCTTGACACGGTTGACAGTAGAATCTGATAATTCTTTGTTTAGGGGGTAGTCCTGTGCATCACAGTGTTAGAGGCACCCCTGGTGTCTTACCCACCAGATACTGGTAGCCCCGCACCCCCACCTCAGGTGTGACCGTCAGAATGTCTTCAGACATTTGTCAGATGTGCTCTAGAAAGTAAAACAACCCCTGTTTGAAAAGCACTGTTTTGTACGCATTAGACTGGAATAATAAAAGGTAGCAATCACACCTGTTGCTGGCAGGAAAGTGATACATTGAAGCGTTACAGCCTTTTGGGGGGGAAAGTCTGAGTGTTTTTGAAATTAAAAATATATAAACGTTTTGATTTAGCAGTCTTATTACTGAGACTCTATCCTATGGAGAATTTATGTGGAGCAACTTGCACTGTAAAGAACCATTCTACCCTTCTATTTTTTTCTGTCACTTTGTCATTTAATCACTGTGATCTGTATCTATTCCTGAGTATTCATAAGTACTTAATAATTATTTCCTCTCATTTCAGAATTCTCTTGATAGAGCCCAAGCAGCCAAGAACAAAGGCAACAAATATTTTAAAGCAGGGAAATACGAACAAGCCATTCAGTGCTATACCGAGGCTATCAGTTTGTGTCCTACGGAGAAGAACGTGGACCTTTCCACATTTTATCAAAACAGAGCTGCTGCCTTTGAGCAGCTGGTGGGTATCCTCAGTGGTGGTTTTCTGTTCTGTCTCTGTTTATTTGTGTAGTGTTTCAGGTAGTGCCACTCAAATAAATCTAACACATTTTTTGAAGTCTTGACATTACAAGATTTTTGTTTTATTTTTATATCTTTCAGTTACATAACTTTTTTGATAACAAACTTTAGTTTTGCTTGTTACAAATGCAATTCAAAGTTACATATACCAGATTTTATAAAGTTAGGTAATACAGAAAGCTAAAGTTTCCGGTGACCCTGTTCTCCATGATGGAGAACAGTATGAGGCTATTTCTGACATGTTTTGTCTCCATATATGTAATTGTAGCAGAGGCACAGGGTAGAGAAACAGCAAAGATGAGTTCCTGTTACACATTTGTTCGCAGCATATTTGTTCAGTTGCCGCTGCACCTTGTCCAGCTTTCACAGCACATGTAGGTCTGTTTCATTCTTTTTAAAGGCTGCATGTGGTAGCTGCTGCATGGTTGTATAGTGGGAAACATCTCCCTGTTGTTGAACACTTGGATTGCTTCCTCTTGTCCCTATTGCGTTCAGTGTTGCAGCAAATATTTTTGTAAGTATTTCTTGCATACTTTTGGGAGGATAAAATTCTAGAGATTGAAATATAAA
Source organism: Micronycteris hirsuta (assembly GCA_004026765.1). Taxonomy (NCBI): domain Eukaryota; kingdom Metazoa; phylum Chordata; class Mammalia; order Chiroptera; family Phyllostomidae; genus Micronycteris; species Micronycteris hirsuta. The sequence goes on along the minus strand of PVJI01017702.1, from coordinate 7,240 downwards.
AAGATAGCATCAGTACCAATTTTCAACAATAACGTGAGCAATGAGCATGCCTGATATTAAGCATTCTTGCTGGCTGCGATTATCAGTCTTAATATTTTCCACTCTGGTAGGAGAAAAATACTGTCTCATTGTTTTTATCTCCAATTTTGAGATATTTCTGAAGTTGGCCATCCTTTTCTATGTTTATTGGTACTCTGCATTAATTGTTCAAACAAATTTTATTGACTGTGTCATATGTGGAAGGTTACTATGGTAGGAGCTGGGTCTTATAGAAGCAAACAATTAGGCATAGAACCTGAGGATAGGTAAACAATGAACTACTAAATGACGTTTTGATAAATGCTTTGAAAGACACATGATTCTGTAATAGAGGAATGACTGGAGATGAGGTTGGTGCATAAGATCGTGGGGAAGAGAGTGTTACAAATAGAAGAAATGGCATGTGTAAATGCTCTGAGGCAGGAAAGAGTTTGGTGTGATTGATGAAGTATAAAGGATCCTGGGGTATAGAGTTGAAATTGAGAGAAATTTCAGAGGCTGGATCAAGCAAAGCCCTGCACTAAAGAGTTTGGATTTGATCCTGAGTGCAGTGGGAACTATTTAAGGGTTTTAAGTAAGGCAGACATCATCTATTTTGTTGTTCTGTCAAGACTGTATTGGAGGAGGTGAGAGTGGAGGCAGGGAAACTAAGTAAGGATGTTGTAGTAACTAGTGAGGATGTTAGGTGAGACGTGAAGAAAAGCTCACAACCAACAGCACTGGATGTGAAGGGTGAAAGGAAGCAGGAGTTTTAATGATAGTGGGGTGGGGAAGGAATGAGGCGGTTAAGTAGAGAGTTGACTTGAGAAATGTCTCTATTTTAGGAGAGTGGTTTGAGCCAAAGCGATAAATTTGGGAATCATCTAATTTTAGATACTATGTAATGCCAGGACAATAGATGTGATCACTTAGGGAGAGAGATGAGGCCTTGAGGATTCCAGCTTGTAGACATCAGGTGGGGAGGGAGAATTCAGTGAAGGAAATTGTGAAGGCGCAGCCAGTGAGGTCAGTAGAAATCAAATAGAGTGGCGACTCTTTCGAGGCTTGGCAATAAAGAGGAGCTGAGGAATGAGGTAATAGCTGCAGGGATTTATGGACTCAACAGGAGTTTTTTAAAGGGTGGAAAATACTAGAGCAAGGTTTTTTATGCTCAAGAGAATGATTCGATATTGAAGCAGAGTGATGGAGAGGCAGAAGGGCTAACAGTGAAGTCCTCAAAGCGCAGAGAACGTGGATCCATAAGCAGAGGGTTGGGCTCTCATGAAGAGGGGCACTTCCTCAATTCTAACAGGAAGGAAGAAGGGGACGATATGAGCACATAGATGAAGGCAGGTTTGTAGATTTGGTGGTAGAAAGATGGCCTAAGCATGTCCTTTCCCTATTTTAAAAAATCAGGTTGGAGGTATTTATATGAGCCATTTAATGTATTGTGGATATTAATTCTTTTCTATACATAATAGTATGTCTAAAAAAACTTTTTTTGTGTTGTGGGACTCTTAACACTTAGCCTGTTAAGTTTGGAAAACTGATTTCTGTTGAATACTGCTTCCTTTAATGTGACTTTTTTTAATACTTTAAATTGCAGCAAAAATGGAAAGAGGTGGCGCAAGATTGTACAAAGGCCGTTGAACTTAATCCCAAATATGTGAAAGCTCTCTTTAGACGTGCAAAAGCCCACGAGAAGCTAGACAATAAGAAGGAGTGTTTAGAAGGTGAGGGTGTTTTTTGTGTTTCCTTATGAAAATTACTAATGGCTTTGTAGTCACTGGTAAATATATTTGAAACTCTGCCTGAGAATAGAGAAATCAGTTTTATTAAAAGTTCAACTCTTGCCCTGGCTGGTGTGGCTCAGGGGATTGAGCGCTGGTCTGAGAACCAAAGGGTTGCCGGTTCGATTCCCAGTCAGGGCACATACCTGGATTGCAGGCCAGGTCTTTGGGGGCCGGGGGTGGGGGGGCATGCGAGAGGCAACCAGACATTGATGTTTGTCTCCCTGTCTTTCTCCTTCCCTTCCCTTCTCTCTAAAAATAAACAAAATCATAAAAAAAAAAAAAATAGATCAGCTCTTCCCCAATTGAGACTTAGTTTTCTGGTTTAAATTGATATGGCTGATGTTAGAGTATTATCTCTGTTCCCAGCTATGGAATTAAATGAATATTAAAAGTTACCCTGGCCTGTGTGACTCGGCTGGAGCGTCATCCTGTAACCGAAGGTTGTGGGTTCGATTCCCACTCAGGCCACATGCCTGGCTTGTGGGTTTGATAACTGGTCCTGCAGCGTACAGTCCCCGGTCCCATGTTGTACAGGAGGCAACCAGTCAGTGTTTCTCACGCATCAGTGTTTCTCTCTCCCTGCCTCTCTCTCTGAAAGCAGTTAAAAAATGAGGATAAAAAATAAATTATTAAGATTTGGAGTTTATATACTGTACATTTTAAATTTGCAACTAATGAGAATCAGTGTAATTCCTTGAATAAGAAGTCAGAAAGGAGGTTTTAGTAAGTAATAAGTGTTTCCAAGATTCTACATGTTTTCAGTTAACATCCTGTGTAAATGTGAAATTAGAATGTAGAACACTGGGTTTTTAAAGTACGGAACAGTCTTCTGGGTGACATAGAGCTAAACGAAAGTGTAATTTCTACAGTCTGAAAGTGCTTTTCACAACACATTTAAATCTTATATAATTGAAACCATGAAAAATCAGAAGATTTAGACAATTATTTTTAATAACATTATTATTTAAAAGAAAAATGTTCTTTTATTTATAAAAGTTCGGGTTACCAAATGAGAGTGGTTTAGAGAACATTTTGGAAAAATTTGAGGTTTTATGGTGTCACAAACTATGGCAGTGGGTGGAGGGAGTGTTGCTTTGGAAAAGAAAATTCTGAGTTTTGAGTGAGACACCAAAGTTACTAACGTAATTTGTAGAGAGGAAGTTACATAGATTTACACAGTTACAAAGTTAATAGGAGAAATGGGATGGGAAAGACGTTGGTACTGGCACTAGCCAGGCTATCAGGGGAGCATAACAGCAGAAAGACCTGTTTGGAGGAGCAAGGATTTTGAATTGTGAGAAACTGAGTTCAGAAAAAGTGAAAAGCCTTTGTTTTATTACTTTGAATGAAAGTTCAAAGTACTAAAACTTTGAGATGTTAAAGTTTTGCGCTCATCTTTTAAATTTTAAACTACTGTATCTTGAGGTATGGCATAACCAGATAAAAATGGTATTTTGAAGCAGATTTAATTGAGAGCCCTGGCAAGATGACTCTGGAAACAAGGAATAACTCTGAGGCCTATAAAAAAGACCAGATGTGAGAAAGCCTCCTTATGTTGATTCAGCCTTCGGTTACTGGCCCCAGGAGAACGTTCCTGGGTTCCTTGTTTTATTTGCTCTGTAAAACGTTCTGCTGTGAGAAACATCACAAGTCAGGTATTACAGTCCCCTTTACTTCACAGGTGAGGAAAGTGAATTCCATAGAAGTGGAGTGACGTTCCGAGCTTTGAGTTTGGTTATAGAGTATTGGGTTGGCCAAAAAGTCCATTATATTCTTTCTGTACGATGGCTCTAGAAGTGCTGAGTTGTCTTTAACTTCATTCAAAACGATTTTTCAAAACTGGTGAATTTTTGTGTAGCTATTTTAATATTGAAGGTGGAAGAAGATAGGCAATATTTTTGGCATATTATGCTTTTTTATTTCAAGAAAGGTAAAAACACAACTGTAATGCAAAAAGAAGATTTGCAGTGTATGGAGAAGGTGCTGTGACTGATCGAACATTCAAAAGCGGTTTTGAAGTTTCTTGGTTCTATTGACATTTTGGCCAAATAATTATTTGCTATGGGGCTGCCTTATGCGTTGGAAGATGTTTAGCAACACCCCTGGCCTCTACCCATGAGAAGCCAATAGCAGGAGATAGCTGACATACTCAGAATATCCAAATCAGTAGTTATGGGTGAAAATGAAAAATGTATCTTTTATTTTACAGAAAAAATGTAGCGGACTTCTTGGCCAACCCAATATATAAAACTAAAGTGTTAAGAACCAGTTTATTGGAAGTGAAATTGATAGCCACATAAGGCTATGAATTTAGTTTGGCTTTCTATGGTAACACTGTGCCCATTTGATGCTGCTGATCAGCTATTTAACTCTTGTTTTCCCATTATTTCCAGATGTCACTGCTGTGTGTATATTAGAAGGGTTCCAAAATCAACAAAGCATGCTGTTAGCTGATAAAGTTCTTAAACTTCTTGGAAAAGAGAAAGCCAAAGAAAAATACAAGGTAAGTTCATCTGAGTTGGTTAATAGAGGGGAAGTACACATGGTTGAGTGGACATTTCTAGATACTGCTTCAGTTTGAGTACAACTGTGATGATAACAACTGCGATGATAACAACTGCAGTTAGATCTGAATTATATTTATTTTTCCTTTAAACGTGGGCTTTTGTGGCTCCTTTTTTTAATAAGAAGAAAGGCTATGTTCAGTATTTCACCTGGAGAACGTTGAAGGAATACATCTATATTAGGAGTTGCCAAACAATGGTCTCCAGGCCAGAGCCAGTCTGCCACCTGTTTTTACAAATAATGTTTTACTGGAACCCAGCCACTCACACATTATTTTTGGCTGCTTCTGAGCTACAACAGCAGAGTCACGTGGTTGTGACCGAGGCTGTCATGAATATATTTACTCTCTGGCCTTTTATAGAAAGTATTTGCTAGTCCCTGTTCTGTATCATTAAAACTTTAAAAGTTGTACTGTATGAACGGGTATTAGTTTTAAGCAGTCAGTAACAGATGGTTTAATTCAGGAAACATTTTTTCACAAAGCTCAATGGTAGGCATTTTAGAAGGGTGGGTACAAAGACGTGGTCCTCGCCCTCACAGAATCACAGGTTAGTCAGGGAGACCATAATGAGCACAAAAGGCGTGCCGTGGTGAAGTGTCATGGGAGGATGTGAGTGGCGTGCTGTGGGAGTACCACAGTCATCGCGAAGTATCACTGGAGGATTTCTGCTAACTTTCCGTCTTTAACAGTTCTTCCTTTTTTTCTCTAATAATAACTTGCTTTTAAATTAATTTTAACCAGATTTTCTATTTTTAACTTAACATTTTCAAATATTAACTGAGTTCAACAGTTAAAACAGGTTTCTTCACTGCAGGACTTTTCATGTTCTAGGATGCGTTGTGAATCTCTAAGAGGAGAACAGTTATAGTGGTTCTCAGTCTCTAAACTATGGATCCTTTTCTTCTCCTCAAGCGTTTCATAGAACCGTTGTTCCTCAAAACACTGTAAGATGCCTTGTTAGCATCTCACAGACTGAGCCCTGGTGGAACCCAGTTTCCATGTGTTTGCTTATATAATGTTAGTGAGTAATTGTACTGGTTGAATTGCAGGGTGGTAAGAAAATATAAGATAACCTTCATTTACATAGTTCCACATCAGTTTCCACATGTATTTTCTAATCTGTTTGTATGTCACTTTGTAAACCACAAAATACTTTTCATATTATCATTTTGATTTTTACAACAACCCTGTAAGATAAATATGGCCTATTTTCATTGGCATTTTGGAGATGAGCAAACTGAAAATGACACGTGCAGGGTCACTTGGCTTGTAAGTGGCAGAGCTAGAATTTGTATCTTGTTCCTTTGGTGCTTCTCTGTTCCTTACTTGTAACATTATTTTCATTTTAAATTTGTAACTCTGGCGAAGGCAAGGAGGTGGTGATAGCTTCCTTTCTAAGCTGAAGTAGAAAACTAAAAGACTATTTACTCAGCCTCCAGTAAGCAGTATTTAAATTTTTTCTTTTTTATTAAAAATGTTTTATTTAAGCTTTTCCCCTAACATGATAAATGATTACCACTATATATTCCTACTCAAAATCTTTAGTGAGACACTGAAGTTAGGCATATTTGTCTCTTGGTGGGTCACCATTTGACTTAAAACATTTACTTGTGTGATCCTAAATTAAGACACACTGGATCTCCCACAGAAAGCACACAGTTGTAGGTTTTCTTTTGATTTCCTGTTCAGTTTCCTTCTTTTGCAGTCTCATCTATCCAAGATTATTAGATCATTTACTTACATAGCCAGATTCCTTTTTTCCCTCCTTCAGATACAGATATTAAATCTACCAAACTAAGAGTAATGCTATCTGACATACATTTTAAAATACTATGTTTTCATCAAAAAAAGTTTTGGTTGGATTTTGTAAATAAAGGATCCAGTATATTTTATGAGAGTCCTTTGGCTGTTATTCTCTTCTCTCTGACTTTAAAACTTTAGCATCGTAATGGTACTATACGTAGAAACAAAATACTCCTATAATCGAATATCCTGTAATTATGAGTGTGGTTGCTATACCAAAAAGTCATCATTCAAACAGGAAAAGTGATTTCGTTTGACTTTCAGCGGCACTTAGTGTAATGGAGATCTTCGGGCGCAGCACAGCTGCAGGGCAGAAGGGAGCCCGCGTGGCGCGGACCTCACGTTCCCAGCACTCCGGCGCCTGTGTGAGACCGGCCGGGAGCGGTGAATTGAGTGGTAGTCCTCGGATGGGGACCAGGAGAAGGAGATCATTTTGAGTCAGCAATTGTTTGCCTGCTGTGTTCTGTATTTCACCTTCTTTCCCTTTTCCTTTTAGTAAGTGGTTCTAAGAGTTCTTGATATTTTACATCCTTGGAGAGGGGAAAGTCTCTCACTTAAAGCCTTCTTCCAGCCGCTGGGACTGACAGTTTTACCTTTCTGCTGTCCTGTGGTATGAAGCCTGATATTCATTCCTCAGTTATTTGAAAAAGAGATTCCAGTTTTAACAAGTAATTCTCAGTGCTCTACAAATGTATCTGCTTTCTTGGTTTGTGTTTTCTCATTTTGATGTATTTAAACATGATTAAATTTCAGAATCGTGAACCTCTGATGCCGTCTCCACAGTTTATCAAATCTTACTTCAGTTCTTTCACTGATGATATAATTTCTCAACCCATGCTGAAAGGAGAGAAGTCTGACGAAGATAAAGACAAGGAAGGAGAGGCTTTAGAAGTGAAAGAAAAGTAAGTCAAGTATAGTATCTACTTAACTGTTACAGGGGAATTTTTGGTTGCTTTTTGTTTGTTTGTTAGTTTGTTTGTTTTTGCTGCCATAGTGCCTTAATGAGGCTCTGAATCATCTGAAGAAAATCTAACTATATAAATTTAAATACAATAAAATT
>PVJI01017701.1:0-35032 GCA_004026765.1 Micronycteris hirsuta | reverse complement strand
GGAGGTGGGATTGGAGGGGGAGGGGAGGGGAGAGTATGCAGACAACTGTAATTGAACAACAATAAAGTAAAAAACAAAAAACAATAGATAAGGAGAATACCAAAAGCAGCAATAATGATGCTTATAAATATAGAACAGAGTTCAGCACTTTTCCCCACTTTTATTGAGATATATTTGACAGTACCATATAAGTTTAAGGCATTCAGCAAAATGATTTGATTTACATATATTGCAAAATGCTTACTACAATAAGTTAGTATCTATCATTTTATATAGATACAAATTTTTTTTCTTTGTGATGGGAGCTTTCAGGATCTACTATTTTAACATTTCACATATACCATACAGCAGATATTCAGTACTTTAAGAACTTTCTATCAAGTTTTATTTATTATATTTATTTTACTGTTGAATAAATTAATATAGAGAAAAGTTAAGTAACTTGCACTAGATTAGAGATTCAGTAATTGTGAGAATTGAAACTTAGTTTGGCATGCAAAACTGAACTTTTATTTACCACATTTTACTGAAAAAAGTAATAAATTATAATTACTTTGATACGGGTATTGGAGTAAAATGAGGTTTCAAATCATGATTTGACATCTATTTGGGTAAGAAAAAAGAATCAGAACTACCTTACAGAATAGAATAGACAACAAAAAAATTTGTGAAGATATTACTGATCTCACAAAGCACCTTCCAAGCAGAGTTTAATCTTTATCTATGTACTATACACATAATTATTGTCATATATAATTACCTGAATGCATATTTAAATATACATTCTACTCTAGGACAGATAATTTAATTATTTCTGTACTCTTAATAAATAAAAGTGTCAGGTAAATATTTGCTCATTAAATATTTCTTGACATCTTGAATCAATAAATTACTGAATGCGTATAATAATAGCTTCTATTCTAATAAAATATTGATCTTCTTTTTCTTTTCCAGGTAAAATGGAGTTTACTGCCCACACTTTATTTGGATGCTTCCATGTAATCTTTTTCCTGGTGGTACCAATACCAAGTTTAGGTAAAAACTATTCTTAGCTCTATTTTTTAATTAGTTTATTTTTATTGCGTTTTTCCATTACCATTTATCCCACTTATACCGTCTTTCACCTCCACAGAAAGTCTTTCAGTGTTTTAACTTAATTAGGTCCTATCCCCTACCCTCCAGTTTAGCAATTGCCTTGAGGATAATAGCCCATGTTTCCATACCAGACCAGAAGGAGCAAAGTGGACCTTATTTGTAAAAAACTGCAATTATTAGTTTTGGCCTGTCCAATGCCTCTTTGGGAAACTGTCTCAAAAGACTTGTCTTCGTCTTTCCAAAGTTGCCAAAATTAGAATTTGCCAAGTACTAAACCAGCTACCTGGTAGGGATAGGTTAGTGTTTGATCATAAGCAAATATTTTAATGGCTGCTGCCTGAGGCAATAGGTAAAAGTTGAGTAAAGCAATAGAATGAGTAAGAAACTTTAGAGGGAAGGTTTGAGAATAAAATGTTTCATGAATTAAAGTACCTTGGAAAGTTCAGACATACCCAGGGAATCCAGAAGAACGTGTACGTGCCAAGGGTGAGGGACATGCCTAAAAAGACCCTAATTTATCATCATTTGTTCTGTTTTATAGAGCTCTTAAGGCTCTATAAAACAGAACAAAAAGGCTAAAGCAAAGTTTAAACTGACTGGCTGATAATTGAAAGTGTGCCCCAACCCAACACTGCAAAACATGGGAGATTTTTCCAAGGTGTTTCCAGGCATTGAAAATCTCTGTATAATCATTAGCTGATCACTAAGCTAATAAATTGAAGATTTTAGTGGCAACATAGTACAAGAATGCACATTTAGCAAAATTAATCCCAGAAGTCATTATAAATAAAACATATATAAAACTATAAAAAGCAACAATGACCCATGGGAAGGGAAGACTCTGACTTCCAGAGTTTCCACATTACAATACTCAAAATGTTTAGTTATAAAACATTAAAATGCATTCAAAGAAGCAAGAAATTTTTACACCTACAGAGGAAAGACAAAATCAATAGAAATTATTTGTGTGGAAGCTCAGACATTGGACTTACTAGACAAAGATTTCAGGTGAGCTATTTTATTTTATTTTATTTTCATTTAATGTATAGAGGTCACATTGATTAATAAAATCGCATAGGTTTCAAGTGTATAGTTCTATGATACATCATCTGTATATTGCATTGTGTGTCCATTACTCAAAGTCAAATCTTCTTTTATCACTATATACTTTACCCTCTTTGCCCTTTACTACCCTTACTCCCATTCCCACGGTACTACAATACAAGTCAGCTATTTTAAATATAACTCAAGAGCTAAAGTAAACCATGCTTGAAGAATCATGTAAAAAGAAAATTATAAACATAATGTCTTGCAATATAGAGAATATTAATAACAGGAGTAAAATTTTCAAAGAACCACATAGAAATTCTAGGGTTGAAAAGTGTACTACCATAATGAAAAAAAAATGTACTAGAGGAGCTTATGATAGTTCATTTTATTTGTCAACTTGACTCAGATATGGTGCTCATTTGTTTGGTCAAACATTAGTATAAATGTTGCTGTGAATATCTACGTTAGATGTAATTAGTATTTACAACAAACCATGTACATGGGAGATTTGATAAAGCCACACACAGGTCCAGGCAAGACACAAGCTGAGAAGAGACCAAAGACTACCTTAATCTTTCACATTGTGCCACTTTCTAGTCTTAGAGAGCATGTTCAGCTAATTAGTGATGATGGTTCTTGCACAGAGTCAGTCTGCAAAAAATGAGAGACATGGTTTTCTTTTCAAATTCCTAATCTTCAACAACAGCAACAAAAATAACAAGACATATAAAGTAACAGGAAAACATAGCTCATTTAAAGGAAGAAAATATATTGGCAGGAAAATTTTCTGAAGAAGCACAGATATCTGACTTATTAGACAAAGGATGTAAAATAACTTTCTTAAATATGTCAAGAGTAAAGGAAGACATGAAGATCTACTGGAAGTCATGAAAACAGTATATGAACAAAATGAGAACATCTAAAAAGAGGTAAAAACTATTAAAAAAATTCTGGAGCCAAAAAACAACAATAACTGAATTAAACATTTCATTAGAGGGGTTAGGTAACTAATTCAAACAGCCAGCATAAGGAATCAGTGAACTTGAAGACAGGAAAGACAATGATTTGACTCTGAGTGTTTAACACTAATGCATTATACAGATGATGCATATTACAGTTATACAATTGTATGATTGTGATGATAAAATCTACAATTCTAGAATTGTATATTACTTGAAACCTATATAATTTTATTAACCAATATCACCACCATAAATTTAATTTAAGAAGAAAATAGTGAGAAACTGTTAGCTTGGATACTCAGTATTTCTTTGTTCCCCTCAAATTTGTAAAACATCCCTGCCCAGCCCTGTGCAGTCACTGCAGCACCCAGGACCCATCGGTGCAGCGCTGGGAACTGTGGCTCTGCTTGCACAGCCTTTCCCCAAGTTCTCAGACAAGCTCGTCTTTTATCCTGATTGCAGACTCTAAAAGAGCAGATAGACAATAAGAGCTTACTAATGTAAAATGAAAATTATGCAGCTTACTGTCATTTTCTGTTATAATAAATTTGTGTACATAATGTTAAAAAAAGAAGAAAATAGTGAGTGTGACGTGTAGAAAGAAAAGTGAGTCTGATCTGTAGAAAGTGATTAGAGTCTACGAGACTTGTAGAATACCAACAAGTAGAAAAATATAGACATTAAAGGGATCCCAGAAGGAGATAAGAGAAAGTAGCAGAGAGATTATTTGAAGGAATAATGGCTTGCATATTCTAAATTTCATTAATCTATATTCTAGGATGTTCAATTAATTAAAAGTAGATAAACTCACAGCAAATCACATTATAATCAACTGTCAAAAGCCAAGACATAGAGAAAACCTTGAAAGCAGCAAGAGAGACAGTTTATCATGTACAAGACTTCCTCACTAAGAAAGAAGGGGAAGGGTCAAGTCAAGGAACATGTATAAAGGACCCATGGTCAAAGACAACAGGAGGGAAGATTGAATGTGGGAGGTGGGTGGGCAGGGCAGGGGAGAGCAATGGGGGAAAAATGGAGACAACTGTAAGCGAACAACAATAAAAAAATTTAAAGTAAAAGATTATCAGATGATCTCAGCAGAAATTGGAGGCCACAATGCAATAGGATGATATATTTAAAGTATTGAAAGAAATAACTCTCAACTGATATTTTGTGTCTGGCAGCAGTGTTCTTAAAGAGTGAGGGAAAAATGAGAATATTGTCAAATAAAAGCTGAAGAGTTCATTATCACTAGACATGTCATACAAGAAATATTAAGGAATTCTTTTAGGTTGACATGAAAAGGTGCTAGACAGTAACATAAAACATGAATTTATAGAGATCTCCAATAAGGGTAAATATATAGGAAATTTAAAAACCAATATTATTGTAACTTTGGTTTGAAATTTGATTTTTTGTTTCCTAGAGGATTTAACAGACATATGCATAAAAAATTAAAATCTATGTTAGAGGGTATACAATGTCCAATGATGTAATTTGTGACATCAATATCATAAAGAAGTGGAGGTACAGCTGTATAGAAGCAGATTTTGTAGGCAATTAAAGTTGTCAGTTTCAGTTTAAATGATATTGTTATAACTTGAAGATATATTATGTAATCCCTTGGTATCGACAAAGAATTATCTATAAAATATATACAAAAAAGATAAGCAAAGGGAATCAAAATGTGTCACTATAAAATATCAATTTACTTGTTTGTTTTGTTGATTAGGTTCCACGAAACAAAGAAGCAAGCAAAATATAACCAGAGACATTGAAATAAAGATCAAACTGACAATAACCAGAGAAGTGGGGAGAAGGGGATAATAGGGAAAAGAAGGGGAATGGTCTTCAAGGAGGAACATGTGTAAAGGATCCATGGACAAAGCCAGGGGGTGGGAGTTGGGGGTGTGTGAGGCAGGGGAGAGTGGTGGTGGGGGGTAATGGAGACAACTGTACTTGAACAATAAAAAATATCAATTTAACACAGAAGTCAGTAATATTAAATGAGGGCAAAAATCAGTAAGATATGTAGGAAAAAAACCAAAATGGTAAAAATAAGTGCTTTCTTATTAGTAATTATTTTAAGTATAAATAAATTAAACTCCTCAATCAGAAGATATAGATTTGTAGAAAAAATAAGAATGCATGGCCCTGGCCAGGTAACTCAGTTAGAGCTTCAACCCCATACACAAAGGTTGTGCATTCAATCCCTGGTCTTGTCACATATGAGAACCAATTGATGAAAGCATAAATAAGTGGAACAATAAAGAAATGTCTCTCTTGCTCTCAAATCAATAAAACCATTTTGTAAATGCATGAATCAAATATATTCTGTCCATAAGTGTTTCACTTTATTTATTTTCTATTTTTAAATTTTATTTATTTATTTTATTGTTGATACTATTACAGATGTCCCCTATTTTTACATTCTTTCGCTAACCTCTTCCAGTCCCCCCAAACCTTCTCCCCTTTGAGATCTGTCAGTCTGTTCCATGTATCTATGCCTCTGGTCCTATTTTGTTAGTCAGTTTATTTTGTTCATTAGATTTGGCACATAAGTGAGATCATATGGTTAAGATACAAAGACACAAATAGCTCTCTTAAAAAAGAAAGAATGACTCCAAATGTTTGCACCCGGCTGGTGTAGCTCAGTGGATTGAGCGCGGGCTGGGAACCAGAGGGTCCCGGTTCGATTCCCAGTCAGGGCACGTGCCTGGGTTGTGGGCCAGGTCCTCCGTGAGGGCCATGTGAAAGGCAACCATACATTGCTCTTTCTCCCTCCCTTCTCCTCTCTCTGAAAATAAATAAAATCTTTAAAAAAAAAAAGAAAGAATGAAAAAAAAATCCATGCAAATAGTAACCAAAAGAGAACTAGTGTGGGTTTACTAAATATCAGACAAAATATTAAGTCAAAACTATTACAAGAAAAAAAGAAGGATCACACATACACACACACACACACACACACACACACGAGGGCTATCCAGAAGGTATCCAGCCATGTAATATGAAAAATAGAGATATTTATTGAAGAAGATACAAGATACAAGAAACATTGTACATAGGACAATGATGCCTCAGTTCTCTTAAAAGTAAGCACCTTGGGACCTCACACAGTTCTCCCAATCACCATCAGCTGTCCCATTCCATTTTCCTGAGTCTCATCAATGATCTGAAATCTCTTCACATTCAAAGGTGATTTTAGTTTAGAGAAAAGCCACAAATCACAGGGCACCACATCTGGGCTGTAAGGGGGCTAAGTCACCTGGGTGATTTGATATTTCACCAAAAAGTTCTGCACAAGACATGATGTGTGAGTGGGTAATTGTCCTGATGAAGCTGTCAACCACCAGTTGCCTATAGCTGTGGCCTTCTGAATCAACCAAATAGTTTCCAAGAGGAATGTCCAAGCATAGTGCAAAATTTGATGTAGATGTTTTGCTCTACTTGCTCAGTCGTTTTGAATGCAATGGCCACACAGTACACATGCTCACTCAAAGTCATCTACTGCTCCTACTGACTAATGCAATGAAGCCATCATTGTTCATGCATACACATTCCAATCTATTCTCCTTGGATTTCATACAAGTCATTCTCATTATATTAACAATGGCTGGACTTTTTCCAGACAGACCTCACCTAGATGATCAAACCTGCAATCTAGGGATATGCCTTGACTAGGGATTGAACCCACAAAATTTTGGTGTATGGGATGATGCTCTGACCAACTGAGCCATCTGGCTAGGGCAAGAAGGATATTATATATTGATGAAAGTTTCAATTCATTAAAAAAGAGATAAGAAATACATATTTTATTAAATATATATCAATTTATTTAATATATTTATAGAAATATTTTGTATAATATATATTTAATTCAGTATATTAAAATATATAAAATAACACAACTTTAAAATATGTGAATCAAACATTGACATAATTTCATAGAAAAATAGATCATTCTACAATAATGGACACTTCAATCACCATATTCAATAACAGATAAAATATTTAGATAAGAGATCAATAAGAAAATAGAGGACTTGAACCACACTCCATAGCTTCTAAACCTAATAGACATCTGTAGTACAAGTCACCTCAAAACAGCATAATACACTTTCTCTATAGTACTTATAGAAGAACATTAGTCAGGATAGACTGAACATCTCAATAAACTTGAAAAGATTGAAGTCATACAAATCGTCTTAATCAAATGCAGTGGAATAAAACTCAAAACCAATAATAGATAGAAAACTGAAAAATTTGTAAATATGCAGAATGAACAACATACTCTTAAGTAACCAATTGGTTATGGAAGTAATCACAAGGAAATTAAAATATTCTTAGAGATAAAAGGAACTAATGGTATACCACAAAGGCAGTGCTCAGAAGAAAATTAATAGCTTTAAATGCCTACATTGAAAAGGGAGAAAAAATCAAATTGATAAACCAGCTGTATCTTTAGGCACACATAAAGGAACAAGATAAATCCAAAGCAAGCAGAAGGAAAGTCATTTTTTGGATTTATTCAAAAAAAAGCAAGGATAGTTCAACATAAAAAAGTCAATGTAACACAACTCACCCACCCATGTATCACGTCTTGTGCAGAATTTTTTTGAAAAACATCAAGTGACCCACGTGATTCAGCCCCCTACAGCCCAGATTTGGCACCTGGTGACTTCTGGCTTTTTCCCAAACTAAAATCACCTTTGAAAGGGAAGAGATTTCAGATTATCGATGAGATTCAGAAAAATACAATGGGAGAGTTGATGGTGATTGGGAGAACTGTGAGGTCCCAAGGTGCCTACTTTGAAGGGGACTGAGTCTTCATTGTCCTATATACAATGTTTCTTGTATCTTTTTAAATAAATGTCTCTATATTACATGGCTAAATACCTTCTGGACAGACTTTGTATATTTATATATTACATATATAATATATATTTCATATATAATGGGATGGAATTATATATATAATCCCAAAGAGTCTATACAAAATAATTATTAGAGCTAATACAGGAATTCAGCCAAGCTATAGTATATAAAAATCAACCCACAAAGATTACTTGTGGTTTTATATACCAGCAATGAACAAAATGAAAAGTAAATTAAGAAGACAATCCCATTTATAATATATTCAGAGGAATAAAATACCTAGGAATAAATTTAACCAAAGAATTGAAAGACTTATAAACCTAAAACTACAAAACATTGGTGAAAAAATTGAAGGTCTAAATAAATGAAATAATAACCTGTGCTATGAATAGGATGACTTAACATTGCTAAGATGTAAATATACACAAAGCAATCTATAGATTTAGGATAATACCTATAAAAATTCCAACCACATTTTTTGCAAAAATTGAAAAGTCAATCTTCAAAATTATAGAAAATTCTAAGGGGCTTCAAATGACCAAAATAATCTTGTAAAAGAAGAAAAAAGTAAGGGGATTCACATTTCCTAGTAACCAAAGATTAATAAATGTCTGTAATAATAAAAAAGTGTGGTACTGACGTAAGTATAGACATGTAGACTGATGAAATGGAATTGAGAAATTACAAGTAAATCCATGTGGCTATAGTCAATTATCTTAGACAACAGGTGTGCTAAGTCCATTCAATGGAGAAAGAATAGTCTTCAACAGATGGTGTTGAGATAATTGGATTTTTACATGAAAAAGAATGAAGCTGTACTTCTACTTTTCATGATATACAAAAATTGACTCAAAAGAGGACAACAATCTAAATATAAAGAATAAAATCATAAAACTCTTAGAAAAATAGAGGTAAATCACACCTTCAATTTAGCAATTGATTCATAACTATGACACCAGCAACAGAGTAATAAAAAGGAATGTAGGTAAATTGAAGATCAAAATTAAAAACTTTATTCAAGAGATAGTATGGATATTAAAAAATAACTTACAGAATGGAAAAATATTTTTAGCATATATCTGATAAGCATTTAATATCTAGAATATACATGGACTTGGCAAAAGTAGGTTTATAGCTGTTTGTATGGAAAATAATACAATAATAAATAATAATACAATAATAAATTCAGTGTTTCATGTACTTACAATTGTAAATCTACTTTTGCCTACCCCTATATAGCAAAAAACTATATCTCAAGAAAAAAAGACAAAATGTGTGAAGGACTAGAATAGACGTTTTTCAAAAAAAGATATACAAATGGCCAATAATCACATGAAAAAAAGCTAAGGATCACTAATCATTAGAAAAATGCAAATCAACAACTGTGATGGTTATAAAAATAATAACAAAACTGGGGAAAAATAGTTTGGCTATGATGTGAATTTGAGCCCTCATGCATAGCTGGTGGTAATGTAAAATGGTATAGCTGCTGTGGTAAGCAGTTTAGCAATTCCTCAGAAAGTTAAGTATAGAATGATTATATGACTCAGAGATTCCACTCCTAGGTACGTACTCAATAGAATTTAAAACAGGAATTTAAACATATATTTGTAAGCCAATTTTTATGGCACCAAATTCACAGTAGCCAATAGGTGAAAACAACTTGTGTCCATTAATAGATGAATGGATAAACAAAATGTGTTATATTCTTTTAATGGAATATTGTCAGCTATAAAAAAGACTAAAGTCCTCAGACATGCTACAACATGAATGAACCTTGAAAACATGTTGAATGAAGTAAACCAGACACAAATGGACAAATAGTGTCTTGACCCCACTTATATGAAATGTCTAGAAGAGGCAAATTCATTGAAGAAAAAAGTAGGTTGGAAGTAGGGGCTGAGTTAGAGGAAATGGAGATTTGTTGCTTAATGGACACAAAATTTCTATTTAAAATGATTTTTAAAATTGAAAATAGATCATAGTGAAACTTGCACAACATTGTAATGTAATTAATGCCATTTGATTGTACACTCTAAATGGTAAAAATTAAAATGGCAAATTTTGTTATATATATTTATCAAAATAAAATTATAATAAAATGTTTAGCTGCTATGCCCATTATACTTTTACATATCTTTTTTCTTCTCCCTTTCCTCTCTTTTCCTCCTTCTCTGTATTGTCTGTCACAGCAACAACAACAAAACTAAGGAAAAAGTCTTTTTTTCTTATACCTTTTTTGGTATAATCAAGGATTTGTCTATAGATTTGAATTTCTTCTTCTATAAAACTAATTATATTTTGATAAAGCACCATTCTTCTCCCCAGTTTTTATTTTGTATATCAAGTATGGTCTGTCTTCTCAGTTTCAGATACATAAGTAAAAATCTTGAAAGCAAAGAAAAGGGGTTTATAAAATAATGTTCCAAATATATTTATGAGCAAGAATCATTATCTACTCACTGAATTGTTAGTCTTTCTCTCTACAGAACCATTTCCTGTGCATAGTCCTGTTGGGCCTGTGGTGGCCCTAGTGGGTGAAGAAGCAAAGCTTCATTGCTACATCTCCCCAGTACAAAATGCAGAGCACACAGCCGTATATTGGTACCGTGAACCCTCCACCAAACCTCTTCAACTGTACAAAAGGGGCAAGGACCACTACAGAGAAACTAGCTTGGATAACATGGAACAAACAGAAATCCTGAAGGAAGACATGGGAAAGGGCAACATAACCCTTAGAATTCAAAATGTCAGTGTATCTGATAGTGGAAAGTACCGCTGTTTGTTTAAAAATGGCAACTTTACTAAAGAAACTGTGTTAGAGCTGAAGGTGCTTGGTAAGAATGACAGTCTCTTTTTTGACAATGTTCTTGAAGTCATTTAAATAACTGTCCTTAGGTATTCTAACAATACTCATAATACCTGTTGTATTAATTATGTTTAATAATTTTAATAATCTTGGAAGGCAAAGAAGGGAATGAGGCAAGAAAGAAATATGTGAGAGGTACTGTTAATTAATCTTATTTATCTGACCATAGGACAATATGTTTACTACCAGACTTAATACTCAGATTTCTATGAGGATTTATTTCCCAAACTTTTGTCTTCTTGTTTCTCGATTCCATCTTTAGCTTCTTCTCTTCTTGCTATTGACAATTTATTTAGGAAAACAACACTCTCACATTCTAAATATTCATAGCTAATGTATAAATCAGTTTAAAATCTAATAATAATTTATATCTGAGTAGTGTTTGGATTAAGAACTTGGGGAATAAAAAGTGAAGAATGATTAGAGGTTGGATATAATATGAGAGCATGTGTGAAGTAATTGCACATATAATTAGTGCCAGACCACATGACATTTCATGTTTTAAGTTTTTGGAAATTTAGGAAGCATAAAATAGTAAAGATATTAATATATTTAAGTATAACAATTTATATCTCTAGAACTATATACTTGAATTGTAGGATATAGTATATTATATATACTTTAACCACTTGGGTGGTCTCACAAGAAAGTGAAAAAAATTCTTAATGTCTGTAAAAGGAAGTAGCTCAAAACCTGACCTATAAACTTAATACTTAAACTTTGGCTATCTAGCGATATTTGCTTATCTCAATAACCTACTGTTTTAGCATATTTGGGCTGCTATAAAAGAAATATGATAGACTGGATGGCTTTAATAAGAAACATTTATTTCTCACAGGTCTGGAGTTTGGGAAGTCCCAGATCAAGATGCCAACACATTTGGTGTCTGGTGAAGGTCTGCTTCTCAGTTCATAAAAAACTATTTTCTTGCTATGTCCTCGCATGTGGAAGGGAACAAATGAGCTCTCTGGAATCTCCTTATAAGGGTACTAATCCCTAGTTCCACTCATTAGGGCTCTACCTTCATGATCTATTCTCCATAGACCCCCACCTTCAAATCCCACTACAATGGGGACTAGGATTCAACCTATGAATTCTGGGAAGACACAAACATTCAGTCTATACCACCTACTCTTATAATATTACCACTTAGTGGCTCCAAAGTTGGAGAAAAAAAATAACTTGGGGTTTGTTAAAGGTAGGGCGTTGGAACTAAAGAACTGGTTTAGAAGAATTGACAACCAAAAGTTTATAACTACAGAGAAATTGTGGACCAGAAAAATGTATGTATCTCAAAGAAAAAAACAGAACAGAACAAAAAAAACAGTAAGATTTGTGTATTGTGTCCTTGATTCTAGGTATGAAACAAGATCTCACCAAATATATACTCAAAGAGGAATTTAAAATAATTAAGAGGAAAAAGTTCCTTGATAAAGGGCAACAGAGAAGACAAAGAAAGGAAGTAATAGGCCTGCAGCATATTATTACTAAATAATGTTACGCACAAAGGTGTTTAATGTACAGGGTGAACGAGACTGAAAATCTGGTCTGATTCTTCTCAGAGGGACTTGAGCACTTGCATGGACTGTATCTACCAGGAAGCAGGGAATCTTTTCCAATTCATGCAAAAGTATATTAGAACCCACTTTAGTATGTCATCACCAATCAAATAATGGGTTCTATAGAGAAGAAAAAGAAATTGTTTCAGTCATCTATTTTGCTGTAATACGCAACCTCATAGCTTAGTTGCTTAAAGCAATAATCATTTTTATTTCTCATATGTAGCTTGACTAAAACTCAGCTTTGTTTTGTTTTTGTTGATCTTTCTTGGGGTCTTTCATGACACTGCAGTTTGATAATAGCTGGGACTGGGACTCCAAGATGACTACATCAGATTTCTGTTGCCTTGTTTGGGACAGCTATAGGTAGAGAGACCTCTCTAAATATATGTGGTTTCTCCACAGGGCTAGCTTGTCTTCCTTACATGGCAGCTGGATCCAAAGAGCAAGCTTTCCATTTCAAAAAGCCCCAATTGGCAAGCATTTATTTTGCCTCTGGTGCTTCACACTGGATAAAGTTTCTCTGGCCAAAGTGTCATACAACTAAACCCGAAGCTGGCATGGTAGGACAGACACTACACAAGGGCTTGAATACTGGTAGGCATCATTTATTAGGGGCCACCAAAATAAGTCTTTTGTAATAATCATGGGTGAAATTTAAAAACTTATATGTAAATATCAAAAAACCACCAAATTTATTTTAATCCCATGAACATATTTTATTTTTCTTCATTTTTAATAATAATAGTTTCTAAAGTCAAACATATATAATAAAAGAGAACAAACTGGTGATATTTTACAAAGTGTACACAACTAAGTAACATACAAGTAAATACAATGGCTGTCCCAGTAGCTACTTCCCTCTGAGTTATTCCCTGAACACTTGGATAAATTCTAACATAGATTATCTTTACGTATTTTTTGAAAGTAATGGAAATGGAATCACAGAGTATATACTCTTTTGTGTGTGATTTTCTTCATTAAACATCATTTTCAAAGAGCCATACATGTTATGGCATTTTACAATAGATTGTTCATTTTTATTACTGAATATAATTTCATTGAGTGAATATACCATAATTTACTGACCTATTAAACACTTGGATATTTATGTTATTCTCAGTTTTGTCTCCAACAAATAATGCAGCTATAAAGATTATTGTATATCACTTTTGGTGTATATGTATACATAATTTTGTTGAGGATGTGCTTGGTATTATTAATCCTCATCATTTGTAGTTAGTTGAATGGTGATCCTGCAAAAGACATGCCCACCCAGAAGCTGTGAATATAACCTTATTTGGAAAAAATATCTTTGAAAATGTAATTTAAGAATCTTCAGATGAGATAATTTTGGTTTATTCATGTGGGCTCTTTATGAATGATGCCTACCAGAGTTATAAGAGAATGACAGAGAAAAAAAACACATGAAAGAGAAGGCCATGTGAAGAAGGAGGCAGAGTTTTTTCCACAAACCCAGGTAGGTAGGGGTAGAAGTTAGATGAGGCAAGGAAAGATTCTTGCCTAGTGCCTCCAGGGCAAGTGTAGCCCTGTAAACACTTTGAATTTGAACTTCTACCTTTCAGAACTGTGGAAGAATAAATTTCTGTTTGGGTGGTTGGGGCAGGTAAGAGTAATTGAGGGGGGAGGGATGGGGAAAACTGTAACTGAACAACAAAAACAAAAAAAAGAACTAGGTTACCAATGAAAAAAACAAATGAAATAAAATAAAATAAAATAAGACTACCCAATTTGTCATAATTTGTTAGACAGCCAAAGGAAACTAATGCATTATTTAAATCATTCTGGTAGATATCTAATTGTATCTCACTGTGATTAAATCACATTTTTTTTCTTAACATGCAAGTGAAATATCACATATTATTTCCATGTGTACATGATAATTTGATATTTGTATAAATTGATAAAAGGTCACTAAATATGTCTAGTTAACATGCATCACCACATATAGTTACAAAATTTTCTTTTTTTCTGCCCGGCTGGTGTAGCTCAGTGGATTGAGCGCGGGCTGGGAACCAGAGGGTCCTGGTTCGATTCCCAGTCAGGGCACATGCCTGGGTTGCTGGCCAGGTCCCCTGTGAGTGCCATGTGAGAGGCAACCATACATTGTTCTTTCTCCCTCCCTTCTCCTCTATCTAAAAATAAATAAATAAAATCTTTAAAATTTTTTTTTCTTTTTTTCCTAACATTTATTTATTTTTATTTATTGTTCAATTACAGTTGTCCCCGTTTTACCCTATTACTCTCCCCTGCCCCACCCACCCCCACCTCCCACATTCAATCTTTCCCCCCAACCCATTATCTTTGTTCATAGGCCCTTTATACATGTTCCTCAATGACCCTTCTCCTTCTTTCCCCTATTATCCCCACTCCCCTTTCCCTCTGGCTATCATCTGTTCTTTATTTCAGTGTCTCTGGTTATATCTTGCTTGCTTATTTGTTTTGTTGATTAGGTTCCACTTATAGGTGAGATCATATGGTATTTATCTGTCACCTCCTGGCTTATTTCACTTAGCACAATGCTCTCCAGATCTATCTATGCTGTTGCAAAGGGTAGGAGCTCCTTCTTTCTTTCTGCTGCATAGTATTCCATTGTGTAAATGCACTACTGTTTTTGATCCACTTATTTACTGATGGGCACTTGGGCTGTTTCACACACTTGGCTGTTGTAAATTTTGCTGCTATGAATGTTGGAGTGCATAGGTTATTTGTTTCAGGATTCTTAGGGTATAATCTCAGCAGTGGAATTGCCAGTCCAAATGCAGTTCCATTTTTAGTTTGTTGAGGAAATTCTATACTGTTTTCCACAGTTGCTGCACCAGTTTTCATTACCACCAGCAGTGTACTAGTGTTCCCTGTCTCCCACAACTTCACCAACAGTTGTTGCTTGTTGATTTGTTGATGATAGCTATTCTGACTGGAGTGAAGTGGTATCTCATTGTGGTTTTGATTTGCATCTCTCTGATAGCTAGTGATGCTGAGCATCCTTTAATATATCTTTGGGCCCTTTGTATGTCCTTTTTGTAAAAGTGTCTGTTCAGGTCCTTTGCCCGTTTTTTTTTATTGGATTGTTTGTCTTTCTGGAGTGGAGTTGTGTGAGTTCTTGATATATTTTGGAGATCAAACCCTTGTCCAAGTTATCATTGGCAAATATATTTTTCCATACTGGTGTGGCTGAGTGGATTGAATGCTGGCCTGTGAACCAAAGGGTCGCCAGTTCAAATTTCAGTCTCGGGCACATGCCTGGGTTGCAGGCCAGTTCCCCAGTAGGGGGCACATGAGAGGAAACCACAATTTATGTTTCTTTCTTATAATGAGAACTTTTTAAGATGTACCCTTCTTGGTAAATTTCAAATATACAATACCATAGAGTGTTATTAATTTTAGTCACTATGATATATGTTATATCCTCATGACTTATTTATTTTATAACTGGAAGTTTGTACCTTTTGACCAACTTCACCCATTTTGGTCACCGCCCCCCCCAAACCACCAATCTGTTCTCTATGTCTATAATTTATTTCAGTTTTTTCCTTTTAGATTCCACATGTAAATGAGATCATATTTGTTTTTCTCTGTGTGGCTTATTTCTCTTGGCATATGCCCTCAAGGACCATCTATGTTGTTGCAAAGAACAAGATTTTCTTCTTTTCTATTGCAGAATAATATTCTATTCTTATACATATGTACATATATGAATATATTTAATATTTATATATATATTATGTACAATAAAATATTTTCTTTAACCATTCATCCATTGATAGACACTTAGTTTATTTCTATATCTTGGCTTTTTATTAATGCTGCAATAAACATAGGGGTTGCCATATGAGGGGGGACCCCCCAAAATGAATTACCTTCTGGAGGGCAGGCCCCTTGTAGTGCAGGCTTTCCCTGCTAAGTGAGTGTTTTAGTAACCCTTCTGTATCAGTGTAGCAGCTGGCATTGTTGTAAGAGGCTGCATTTGGCTTCCATGAATTTTGTTTGAAGACTTTCAATGTGTTTGCCCTTTTCATGATGGGCAACTTAACAAGTGCACCTGCCCACACTGAGCTGAGTGTTCAGCAGTTTTTGACCAAAAATGGCATGACCCCTGTGCTCCATTCTCCCTATTCACCAAAGCTTGTCCCAAGTGACTTTCTTTGTTTTCCAAGATGGAAAAAGTCCTCAAAGGGAAACATTTTGCTGATGTGGAAGAAGTGAAACAAAAAATGACAAAAACACTAACAGGCATCAAAATCAATGAGTTCAAAACCTGTTTTGAGCAGTGGAGAAAAGTTGTAATAGGTGTATTGAATCAAATGAAGAGTAGTTTGAAGGTGAATGAAGTTTAAACATGAAAGAATAAATACAAAATTTATAGTAAATAAATCCTGGTTGGTTTTGGGCTCCCCTTTGTACACCTTGAAGTCATGGGATTTTTGTGTTTCATGTATGCTTTTATTTTTCCTGTCCACACAATATTCTTTTCTTATTTTCAAGTGCAACTTTAGGGTTTTATCTCCTTTCTAAAAGTTCTATTTAATTTGGCTCTTTGTTTTGAGTGTATATTGATAAAGACCTTTGAATAGATATTTAGAGGATTTTTAATATAATTGAATCCATTCTTTCTTGCTTCCTTCCTTCCTCTCAATCTCTCTCTCTCTCTAGTCCTCCTCTTTTCTGAGCAATGAATCACATAGAATTCAGAACTGCTTCCCTTCTTTTTAATGAATATAAATATTTCATAAGGATGATATAAATTTCTGGAAAGTAGATTCTCTAAACACTTACATAAGCAGCAATTTTATCTCATAGTTATTAGCCAAGTGCCAATGACAGTAAGATCCAATAAGTACCTGTATGTGGTGATTTTATAAATAGGATCACCCATGAATGGATCTACCCACAGGTTTATAGTCATTTCACCTTTTTATAAGAAGATTTAAGGCATGCAAATATTTCTTTATATGTTACACATAAACTATGGTCTCTTATTTCATACAGTACGCTGTTAATAAAGTTGAACCAGCATCTGTCAGCAATTCTAAATAAACTGAAGTGTCAAATAGGAAACAACTTTTTCCCTTGAGTGTTAAACTTGCAAAACGAGACTTTTTGATTTTTGTTTATTAATTCTTTATGTCTTCATTTTTCTATAAATACAATAGGTAGTTACCTAATTAATGGGAATACATTTCACAAATGACTCTTTAGACAGGTACCTGTCTCAATAAAGCTTTTTTTTTTTTTTTTTTTTTAGAATATCTCTGAAGGCTGGAAGAACTTCTTTTTTTTTTAATTTTTTTTTATTTTTTTATTTTATTTATTTTTAGAGAGAGGGGAAGGGAGGGAGAAAGAGAGGGAGAGAAACAGCAATGTATGGTTGCCTCTCACATGGCCCTCATGGGGACCTGGCCCGCAACCCAGGCATGTGCCCTGACTGGGAATCGAACCGGGACCGCTTGGTTCCCAGCCCGTGCTCAATCCACTGAGCTACGCCAGCCAGGGCCTTCAATAAAGCTTTTTTTTTAAATGGTCTCTCATTTTGGGGGGACAATCTGACATTGATATTTTTGTATTTTTGTCCCTGTCTGTACTCAAGTCTCTTCCATATATCTAAAATGAAGGTAGTGGGAGAACCAAGAAAAATGAAAAAGAAAAGGGTCCTACATTTGTTCTACTAATCACCTTGTATTTCATTTTCTATAAAATACAAGTTTCAAAAGAAAAATAGCTCAATAACAATTACTCTGTCTTCTATTTCCTCCCCTTTAAGCCATTATATTCAGGAACCACTCCAGTGATTTCCTAATTGCCAGTCAAAGACTGTTTTTCATGCTGTTTTACTTACCTCCTCGGCAGCATTTGACACTCATCACTCCCTTCCTCTTGAACCATCTTCTATGTCCCCAGCTCACCTCTATTTCTGACCTTTGGTGCTTCCAAAACTCTGCCTTTGACTCTCTTCTATTTTCACATTACATAGTTCCTCTAAATTATTTCTTCCATTTAAATGTCAATAGCTACCACATATAGAATAGTTACTTGGTCACAGAAATAATAAACAATTAACTGAAATAAATAATGAATTAAAATTCATGATCCCCCTGACTTGATATAGAATTGTCACTAAAATACAAATGTTCATCTGAGTTCTAAATTTCCTAGCTGTGGGAGAAGCACAGACAATGTCATGTAAGCATATATTGTGTTCCGTTGGCTTTTAAGTGTGGCTTGTCTATATGGTCTCTTAGAATGACCTTTCCACATCTCTGACTCTCCTCCACCTTCAACCACTTGAAAAATGCATACTTGGCATTTAAGACTCAGCTAGGTAACTACCTTTCCAATGAAAACTTTCCTTGTTATAAAGAATTCTTGTGCACATATGTATCTTGGTTCCTATTAAACTTTATCTGTCTGTCTCATTCTACTACCTTTCCAAGTCAAACACCATATATTATGTAGTGTTTAATCCCCCAAATCTAGAATAGTATCTTGTACATAGAAAAAAACATACTTGTTTATTTTTTTGGTCCCATAGTTTAGACTTTCTATTAGAAACCAAGTAAAAGTGTTTATGTGGTTGTTTTGATTTTTCTGAAATGTCCTCTTCCCCTAATATTTTATCCCATATAAAATGATATAAAGACCTTTATATATTCACAATATAAGATTCCAGAAATTTGACATTTTAAATTACATTTTCAAATAAGTTTAAGAAATATTAATGAATGTGAATATATTTTCAATATGTAAAATATAGAGCAAAGAATTGAAATGTTTAATGTCACAAATGCTGCAATTCTATTTGCATAAGATAATTACAATTGCAGGTAGAACTACAGAGGGGTTTCTTCATCATTGTTTAGCATAATTCACAACTGTAGTTGTATACCTTTACCTACTTTCTTATCAGGCCTTTTTCAGGATGAGTTTGTGGAAGAGAACAAGTTAAAATAAGTAAAAAGAATAAACTTAGCAATCCTTTATGGGCCGTAAAGACCCACTATGGAAGATATATCAGGGGTGTCAAACTCATTTTCACCAGGGGCCACATCAGCCTCATGGCTGCCTTCAAAGGGCTGAATGTAATTTTAGGACTGTGTAAACGTAACTACTTCTTAACAGTTAAGCAAGAGATTGGTGCTGGCTTTGGGTAGAAACAAGGTGCCAGGCCAAATAAAATAAGGTGGAGGGCCGGATTCAGCCCACGGGCCTTGTGTTTGCCACCTGTGATATAGATCTTCTTGATCTTTCCAACTTGTAATACTTTGATCATTAGGCAATCCAAATGATGACTTTTCCTTTTTTTTTTAAATAATTACTTTATTGTTTTTCAATTACTGATGTCTGCATCCTCTCCCCTCCCCTCCCCCCACCCCGTCCATCCCCACCTCCCTTCCCTGCCTCCCTCCTCCCCCCTGGTTCTGTCCATGAGTCCTCTGTAGTGGTTCCTGAAAACCCTTCTCCCCATTGTCCCCTCCGCCCTGGCTATTGTTAGATTGTTCTTAATTTCAATGTCTCTGGTTATGTTTTTCTTCCTTTTTTCTTTTGTTGATTATGTTCCAGTTAAAGGTGAGATCATATGGTATTTGTCCCTCACCGCCTGGCTTACTTCACTTAGCATAATGCTCTCCAGTTTCATCCATGCTGTTGCAAAGCGTATAAGCTCCTTCTTCCTCTCTGCTGCGTAGAATTCCATTGTGTAAATGTACCATAGTTTCTTGATCCATTCATTTGTAGGATCAAGCACTTGGTTAGATGCACTTGGTTACAAGCACTTAGATGGGCACTTAGGTTGTTTCCAGCACTTGGCTATTGTGAATTGTGCTGCTATGAACATTGGAATTTTCCTTTCTTTATTGAGACTATCAAAAACATTACCATCAACCATGATTTTGTAACCATTTGTAATAATTTTTTAACCAATTGCATATAATCAGTGACCATCCAAAAGAGTTTCTTTTTTTCTGATAAAGGTTAATTGGATTATCACCCATATACCTTTTGAATCCTCATTATTTCCTTCTTTATTCCCTTTGACAGCTACTTGGAGTTTTAACATATATCAGGGCAGAAGTGATTAGGAGAGTCTTTAGCCTCTCTGACAACCCTTAAACAACCTGTGTATGTTTTCTCTCTGCTAGCTCCAGGCTCGGAGTTAGAAATTAAAGTAGAATCCAGTATAACCGGAGGGATCCAGATTAAATGTTTCTCAGGAGGATGGTTCCCACAGCCCCAGATGCAGTGGGTTAACAGCAGAGGAGAATTAATTCCACCTTCATCACAATCTGAGTCACTGAATGAAGCTGGTCTATTCCATGCATATATTACTGTTTTCCTTGAACAGTCCCAGGGAAGGATCACATGCTGGCTTCGACATCCAGTAACTGGCCAGGAGAAAAAGACAAGCATTCAGGTAGCAGGTGAGTGCTAAGGGATGGGTTCTCGCGTTGATTACCATTTCAGAAGCATTATGAACTAAGGAGATAACAAACAAGCACAATGAACTGTGTAGGTTAAATTCACATTAAACCTTTGGAAATAATAACAAAGACTAAAAGGGAATTTTTAATGTATAAGATATAATAAGAATAATTTTCTGCCAAGCATGATTCCATTTTAAAGGGTTTTTAAACTATTGAGTTCATTCAATCCTCAGGTACTTTGACTCTCCCTAGATCAGCCTTTTTCCTAGCTAGGTGATACCATCTCAATATCCTCACTTTTCAAATGAAGATAATTATTAAGCCTGTTGAAAAGTTCAATAGAAAATAAATATGAAATACCTTTGACAACTATAAATCACTAGAGAGAATATTTTAATATAAGTATTTAATAAATGTCTATGGATAAAGACTCCAACTCAAAGTGGTGAGGTTGAGTCACCCGTGTCACATTACTGAGTGGAAGATCAGCAAAATAATTAATCATCTGAATTTTAGTCCTGTGCACTTTTCCCAAGAAATAACATATATTTCTGTCATGGGTTGCTGTGGAGAATGGGTTTTTTTTTTAAGTGTCTTTGGAGTGTCCATTTCAACCTTTAAAGAGATAATGTAAAAGAAGGTGATGTGGATACTGAATGTTGAATGCAAAGGAGTTCATCTCAAGTTGTTCAAGACATACTCCTCATACCCACCTAAATACCTATGGAGAAATCATGAGAATATAAACATAATTTATTTTTCTTTTTTATTTACACTTACCCCTCTTCACTCCCAAGATAGTCAGTACCTTCCTGTTTCCCAGGACAAGCCAAAAATCTGCATAGGACTGTTAGTCATATTTTGAGTCGGTGGTTTATATTTTGTGTGGCCCCAGCATGTGTTCTTTCTGTGTTCCGCCAGTCTTTGCTATTAGATTGTTTGGTTTCATTAAAAAGTTTGACAACAAAGTAGAAATATGGGGTTTTTTGGCTCCTTTCAAATAACATTATAATGTAAACTAAAGATTTCAAACAGTAAAAGTGGATATATATCACTGTGAATATATCACCACAGAGTAAGATGTCTTCAGAAGCATGGTGTGATATATGACACATACTTTTTTTTATTGTTGTTCAATTATAGTTGTTCCCATTTTCCCCACATTATTCTCCCCTGCCCTACTCACCCCACTTCCCACATTCAATCCTCCCCCACCTTTGTCTTTGTCCATGGGTCCTTTATACATAAGTTTTTGATACAAAACAGACAATGGTATCAGACCTAATGTTATCTATCTCAGGCACTGAGAAAGAGATGAATGTGAATTAATGAAAAGGGTTAGAGATAGATGGAATCAGATCACACATTTGTAGAATGGGTGATAAAGTGAGGAAAAGGGAAATGAATCTAACCACTGACATCTTTAATGCCTGGTGACTCTGCTCACAGAGGAATGTGGCCTCACTTGATTCTCATTTTCTGATTATTTTTATTAACACTCTCTTGGCATTTAGAAAAAAAAAGAGAGAGAGAACATGTTGAGAGCCTGTTCCTCCTCAGATACTTGCATCACCACTGGAAGTGTTTAAGTAGGCACGCGGGAACAAAACTGTTTAAAATGCTAAATTAATAATAACAGCTAAGATTTATAGATTGACACTAAGATTTTAAGTAAACTAATGTAAAGTATTTATTTATCATCTCAGTTTATTACAGCCCCAGATGTAATAAATAGTTAATATTGTAAATATTTATCTCAATTTTTTTTTACTAAAAATGAGACAAATGGAGCATAGAGTTGTTAAATGATTTACCAAAATAAATAAACTGCTACTGCCACTAAGTGGCATTACCTGGATTCAAACCCAGAAAGTTTGACTTTAGAGTTTGTGTCCTTAAATATTACAGAAATACACTGCTCAGTGTATAAAAGAAAGTTCTTGAGTTCCTTTTACAAAGTTATGAAAGGAATATCTTTGGAAAAGTATTGAACAATCTGATACCCAAGAATCCTTTTAAATCTTAGAATCAGGGAAACCCAAATTCTGTGTTCTCTCCATTTCCTTAGTGAGCTCTGAAATAGTCTCAAAGTCATCAGTTTTTCTGCTTCCAGTAAGATGCATTATGTCCAGAGGCTAATACAGTCTCTTTTCTTCATTAATGAAGTCTATGAAGTTTATGTGTCATATATGGCTAGTAAAAAGCAAAGAGGAATACCTCCTGGAAGCTCTTATCAGCCTTTTCCCAATTTAGACTTATCCCCAGTTTCCAAACCTCCAAAGAACTCATCTTTGCCCATAACCCTGATTTACTCCTTATCCCTGACATCTTAGTATTGAATTGGACTACGATCATACAGGACAATCAAAGACTAGAAAAGATACTTTATTAGATGGTCACTCTTAATTTCCTAATTGTTTTGTTTTCATTTTCTCTGTTTCAGATATTCTATTCCAGCAGCAAGCTTTTCAGAAGGAATATTTCATTTGGAATATTATTGCTTTTCTTGTACTCTTAGCACTTATATGCATCCTAGTTTCTTTCATTTTATTTCTGAAACACAAATTTAAAATAAGTATTGTAAAGATTATAACAGGTAAGACCTCTGGGAAACATCTCCTCTTTCTGATCCTGGATATCTGAATTTTGACTATAACTTTATAATTCTGTATTCTACCTCTAAAAGCACAGAAGCCTAACCACACCACCAAATATTTGTTTATATTTCTGATGCATTTATAATAGTATTATAATGGGCACATATGGGCTACTAATATTCTTGTTTGGGTGGCTTCCATTTTCAGTGACACTTGTACCTTTGAATGCCTCACTTGCTTCTGTCATTCCTTTTTATCGTAATGCCTTTTAGCAAATAAGAAGGGCAATCTTTTGGTTTATTCCTCACAATTTGCTAAGGCCTTCTCAACCCTAAGTTTTACGTTGATTTCCAATTACTCATTTCTATTCTAGTCCCCACAGGCACCCTTGCACTTCTAAATTCAAATCTCCCTTTGTTCTGTACCTATTTAAAAAACATGAAAAATAGATGTGAGAAGGAAAAGACTCCTAACGTGTTTCCTCATGGCCATTGGTCTTCTTTCTAATATATCTGAACATCATTATTAAACTCTCTTGATAGTTAATATGATCTTATAAAGTCAATTTGAAAGTTTGGTGGCTTAGATACAGGTCACTGGATAAGTCACCTGAAAGTTGAACTATGTAATTTAATCAAGATATCTCAGTGCTAAAGGGTAATTTAGAGCCCATCTCTTCAATGCTCTATCAATTCATAAAGCTTTTCAAAGTGCTTAATAGCTGTTTTTATTCAATATTTTATGGCAAAGCTAAAGACTGAGCAATTTATATGTAATTATTTATATAATTTGTAATCATTAATATGTAAGGTATTATTTATAGGCTTATTTTTGAGTTAAGCAAAATTTATTTATTTTATTTTATTTTTTAAATTACTTTATTGTTCAATTACAGTTGTCTGCATCCTCTCCCCTTCCCTCTCCCCACCCCCTCCAAACCCACCTCCCTCCCCTGCCTCCATCCTCTTGCTTGGTTCTGTCCATGTGTCTTCTATAGCGGTTCCTGAAAACCTTTCTCCCCATAGTCCCCTCCCACCTCCCCTCTGGCTATTGTTAGATTGTTCTTAATTTCAATGTCTCTGGTTATGTTTTTCTTGCTTTTTTCTTTTGTTGATTAAGTTCCACTTAAAGGTGAGATCATATGGTATTTGTCCCTCACTGCCTGGCTTATTTTGCTTAGCATAATGATCTCCAGTTCCATCCATGCTGTCGCAAAGGGTATAAGCTCCTTCTTTCTCTCTGCTGCATAGAATTCCATTGTGTAAATGTACCATATTTTAGATATTTAAGTAACCTATCCAGAGATACATAGCAGTAGCTGGCAGAGATGGTTTGGAAACCTGGGGCAGTTTACTTTCAACAGCCATCTTTCTAACCACTAGACTTAGCTGCCCAGCTTGTGGTATTTCTGCCCCTGTTCCTCATTTCTGGAGTAGCATCTCTCTACTAAGACTTTTTCTTTTCCATTTCAGTGCAAATCTCAGTAAGAGAGAGTATTCCCATATCGAGCATACTTTGGCTTCCTTGTAAATTCCAATAATATTATCCGCATAATAAGTCTATTCCTTCCTCTTTATCACAGTTAGACCCTTGGGAATTTGATTGTTACAATACTGAGGCCTTATGAGCCTTGTCTTCTCCAAGCTGAATGTTATTCATTAATTCAAGTATTGCTTGTTTGAAATGCTTTGAGAATTTTACTTCAGGACATAATTGTAGTAAATTTTCTCTAGAAGTTGTAAAAATATAATTGAAATTTTTAAGAAGAAATCCCAGTTTCTTTGTAGAGAGAAAGACTCTAATAATCAGCACTGACAAGCTATGGAAAAAACTATGGAAGGTTGTGGTGAATTTCCCATTGTGAGAGTTTTAAGCAAAGACTGAATGTACCTCTCAATAAAGACATTTCCAAGACATCTTCACCCCTGGCCAGGAGGATGTATTTCCTAAACTTTTGAAGCTCATCAATCTCTCTGGCATTCTAGGTCTTTAAAAGCCCTTTCTTGTATCACCTCCCTCATATTACCAGTAGTCATTTTTGAATCATTATCACAGCCAAAGGCTCATATGCTCTAAGAAATACACATGTCCAGATGCTTCTTCCATCTGGACCCTTTCCTCAGCTGCATCTGTATAGACATGGATAATGTTAACACAGGAAAGGCCACTCTCTCACCCTGCTCTTCCCTCTGCACAAGCCATCCTACTGTCAAACACTCCCCTTATTAAAAAGAATGGAGAACTTTAGGCTAAAATAAGTTTGAGAAGTCTAAAGATTTTTTGCAACTAAAAATGACTGAATTTTCTTTGGCTACTTTAGTTTTATCTGTTGAGTCTCTAAACTTTCAGTTTCATAATTTCTGTTTCTTTTTGTCTCTGTTTCAGGTCTTTTATTATTTGTGAAAATATCTACTCTTTTCATAACACCAGCAATAGTTTGTTCCACCATTCTCTACACCCACGTGATGTTTGTAATACAAGGTAAATGGGACCGAAAGGGTTAGAAGTAGGAGTTCACAGAACATGGTTTCACGGAACAGTCTTTCCCAACATGTACAAAATCACACAGCTAATAAATTTGGCAGGCAGAATTTAACCCAGCTGGTTTGAATTTTGATACTGCTTAGTTAATCACTATATTATTCAACAAAACCTTGTCAGTTTCAGAGCTACAGTTACATTTTAGGGATATTGGACTTTACTTTATCCATTTATGTAAGTGCCTAAGAGAAGTGCTATAGCATTGTTTGAGCCCCATTGAAAGATACAACAGCCTCTGCTGCTGCTGGAAATTATTCTAATGATGATCCTTTAATAGGAAATAATTTTCTTTCTTTTGACTGATCTTTAAATAATACTCACTTAAAAATTAAATTAATAATACTATAATCTTCCATAATCAAAGTAAAGTTGTTTCAAATTTTTGAGTTTTTTACCACTTTGGGAATTTAAATAATAGAAGTACAGACAACTGTAATTGAACAATAAACTTTTTTTTAATACAAAAGAAGTACACATTCAATACAAAACCAAATGAATCTTTAGGAAGATATTGGGCCAATTATTGAATTTTCTTGAACTTTATCACAATGCTATTGAAAAGTTGAATTGGTACTATGGTGGAATTGGGACAGGAAATCCTAGAATACTGACTCTTGTTTTTGATTAATCACTCTTTCCTAACAATTTCCTTAAAAATCTCAGGTGTGTATATATATATATGCCTGTGTGTGCATACATATCCTCATGCAGGCACATGCATATGTTTCACAGAGACGAGCAGAACATGGCTGTTGATATACCTATAAACCCATGTAAAACTCAAATGATGTAGGTTGGACCACATTAAGATGTTCTGCCTATGTTAAAGAGATCCGCCCTGGCTGGTGTAGCTCAGTGGATTGAATGCGGGCTGGGAACCAGAGGGTCCCGGTTCGATTCCCAGTTAGGGCACATGCCTGGGTTGCAGGCCAGGTCCCCAGTGAGGGCCATGTGAGAGGCAACCATACATTGCTGTTTCTCTCCCTCTCTTTCTCCCTCCCTTCCCCTCTCTCTAAAAGTAAATAAATAAAATCTTTTAAAAAAAAGAGAGATCCAAATGACCTTAATTGATTGAAATAAAAGAAATGTTTCCTTTGTTTTTATCTTAAATTCTTAATAAATGCTTTGGAACTTTATGTCCAATAGCTCTAAAGTCCTGTTACTAGTGTTTAATAAAAAGCTGCTGCAATGGGGCATAGGATAACATTTACTCCAATGCTTAGATCGAAACTAGGAGGCCATGAGCCTTCAATTGGCATCAGCCTCAGGTGTGTCTGTCATGTGAATAAAAAAATAAAATCTCTATCAGAGGTGCCTTATGACAAAGGATGAAGTCTCTGATCTTTGGTTTTATAGTATCCTCATAATCCAGTGATTAGGTTACTAATCCTCTAATAGGCTGTGGAATATTAGGGATAATTCTTTGAAAACTTTCTGATTGGCTAAATATACAAACACTTATGAACATCTATCCAATGTCTCAAATATGTCATCTGTACACTGTTATACACTGCTAGACCAATTCCAAAGATAAATGTATCAATATGTTCAAAATCTTCACTAAGAAATTTGTTTAGATTGTATCTTAACTGATTCACAGCAGTCCTCTGAGGAACTCTTTTTATTTAGAACCCTTCAAATGGGGTTGATCATTCTTCCACGTTCTATGTACCTAAGGATTCAAAGAAAACTGCTATGTTGTACTGATATTCACAACTACTCTGTTCTACTCTCTAGTAAATATCTCGAATTTACTGAAATTCCTCTCAGAATATCACAATTACTGAAGTTACTTGAAACTAGCCAAGAATCTTTTTGTCTACCTCCAAATTAACCTACACACTGAAGAAAGTTTAGATTGATATCAATCCATTTATATGACCAGTCATTGTCTTAATTGAATGTAAAATTTTCTTAATTATAGTTCAAATCTATGGTAAATATTTTCAAATGCATTTTATTTTTTTTAAATATATACTCTTTATATTTTTTCCATTACCATTTAGTTAGTCCCTTTATACCCCCCTCATTCCAGCAATCACCACCCTGTTGACCATGTACATGAGTCTGCATTTTAGACTCTATTATATCTCATATTCTCATGAAATTATTTAATTACTTATTTTTATCTCACCTTTACATTTATTCTCTTTGTATTCTGTAAATTAGCCCCATCATCGTGGTTTTTAATCTTGCAATACAGAAATGAATTATTTACAACCCTTTGTTTATGAAATATAATTAACATTGTTTAATGCCCACACATTTTCATGTTCTTTAACTTGATAATCTACCTCCAACATAACAATTAGAATATTAACAATGATATCTATATAAATGTTCCTTCTCCATCTCATGTTTTGCCTACTTTTGATGAAGTTAAATAGTTTATTCATATACATACTCAACAAATGTTTTTGAGTGCCTACCAAGTGCCAGGCACTGCTCTAGTTTCTTTGAATTCATCAGAAGACAAAAAAGATGGAAGTTTCTGGCAATTTGGTGTTTAACATTTTAGCACAGGAAAAATATAAGATAAACTATAACACCATATAAGTAATATATGTTGTGTATTAGGTGTTAAGATACATAGATTAAATTGTAAAAGTTGAGTGCACCAAATAATGTAAGAGTGAGCAAGGAAAACTACTTATAAGAATAATGGAAACCCCTAATTGATTACATTATTTGTTTCCCTAAACACTTTATTCTGATTATGATTATACATTATAAATATGTGCATACCATTTTGTATTTATGATAAATGATTGAGGTTACTTTATTTTTCTATTGGCTTTGTCACCTTGTCAGAAACAAATGTACATATGCTGTGAAAGAAATTAATATTTCTACATTTTGATATAAATTGTCTAGCATACAAATAAATGTAATCATGCATATGAAAAAGTAACAAAAATAAGTGAAATAATAGACAATAGAAATAGACCCACAGAATGCAGATGTTGGAGTTATGTGACTTTGACTTAAAAATAACAGAGCTAAATATATGCAAAGAGATAAAAGAAAACATTAATTTTAGCAGGAACTAGATATTCTAAAATAGCTAAGTATAAAACTAAAAGATGTTCTAGAACTTTAAATGGAATACAATAAAAAAAGCAGATATAGACACTATTAAATATAGAATAAATGAATTGAAGGATATAAGAAAATATGGATGAGGAATATAGAAATAAAAGAATTTTAAAAATACATAATAAAAATTAAGTGATAACAGTAATTCAACAAGAAGCTCTTGGATGTTAGTATTGGAATCACAGAAGAAAGCAGTAAAAGCAATATTTGAAGACATAATAGCTAAAAACTTTCTAAAATTGATCAAGTATTTCAAGTTACAGATGAAAGAATGCTTAAGAAAACCAAACAATAGTAATATTCTTACCTATCCAGGTGATCCTGACTCTCTTGATTATCAAAGGATCAGTTGGAAGTGTGCTTTAAAGCAATTCAGCTTCCAGAAGAGACTTTCCCTATGTGATCCTAAATCAGAGATTGAAGTGAATATGTTAACACAGCAGATACAAAGGAATGCAGCTGTCAAAAAGTTCAGATATCCTTGGCAGTAGCTCCCTTCCATCAGCTAGGGTTGGATCCAGTAAACAAATGGACTAGTGGCTCAGAGAGATCTGCCCCTCCTGACTTGTTGGTTATCCCAGCTTTAACATCCTGTGACACCTTTAGTTGCCCCCCCTTGCTTTTGTACTGATTTCACAGGATACTAAAGATGCTTAATAAAGTTGTCTCATTATCCACCTGGTGCCATCACATGACAATATTCCCAAATCATTTGTATTCTAGGGAAACAAAAATAACACTTTGAGTACCAAATGTTATTCTAGCAAATAACTTCCATACATACATTTATACATATATATTTCATATATGTAGCTCAACTGGTCTTTACAATTGACTTTTGTCAGACTTAATTAGGGAAAGGAAGTTCAAGGAGCTTAAGTGATTTGTCAGAATCTACACAGCTAGTAAATGGTCGAACCAAGATCCAAACTCTAGATTGCCAACTCTTTTGACTATATGCTATGATGCCTATGTAATACCCTTCACATTCTTCAGTATTTCCCCTGAAAATCTGACATATTAATCATTAAATTCAAATAGATAGCTTCCCCTAGCCTATACAGCTACCACTAGCCACTTGCAGCTACTAACACTTGAAATGTGAAAGGTCCAAACTGAGATGTGCTGAGGTATAAAATACACACTGATTTCTAAGACTTAGTACAATGAGAAGAACATAAAATAGCTCATTTATATTGATTACATGATGAAATGATAATATTTCAGATTTAGGGATGAATAAAATGTTACTAAGATTCAAAATAAGTAAAACCAAACAAAACAAAGCCAAAGAATGCCACACCTATATGCATCATGGTACCACTGTACCAAAGACAAGAAACAATCTTGCTGGGGAAAAACAGCAAATTACATATAAAGGACAATACATAGATTGACACATGACTTTTGAACTGAAGCAATAAAAGCCAAAATACAATGAAACATGTTGAAATAAAATAACTGTCAATGATTTTATGTTAAGTAAAAATATCTTTCAAGATTAAAGTGAAATAAAGCCATTTCAGACCCTTAAAAACTAAGACAGTTAATCATCAGCAAACACATAATACAGGGAAGATTAAAAGTTGTGTTTTTTTAACAAATAAAAGCAATCTTTTGGTAGCTTGGAGATTTATAAATGAATAAATTGTGTTAAAAAGGACAAAAGACAAAAATATTATGTGGAGATATGTGTGTGTATATGTCTAGAAAGACATCAATTTAAAAAGGCAGTCAGATAGAGACACAGAAAAACAGAGAGACAAAGACATACAAAGAAATAAGCTTTGTTGCAACATTAATGTGGATGTAAGGAGCAGTATAAAAGTGTTCTAAGATTATTTTATTGTATTTATAAAGATAAAATGATCAAATAAACTTGGATTTGGTAATCAAGGACATTACAATTTATCACCAGGAGAATAGTAAACAAATATATAACAAGTGTAAATCAAACAACAAAAATACTAAATAGAAGTGAAATGAGAAAGGAGAGAGAAAAGTATCATATGAAACAGAAAAACAAATACAAGTAAAGACTATGATTCAAGATTAAAACACAAATATCTTATTAATTAAATGGAAATGGACAAAGGCAACAATTAAAAGAAAAAAGTATTAGGCTGGATATTAAACAAAACCAAGCTTTGTACTATTTATCAGAGAAGTATTGCAAATACAAGGATACAAAAAAGAAAAATTAAGGGGTTGGAAAATATATTATAAAATTCTAACCAAAAGTATATCAGTGCCAGTGAAAGTTGATATTAAGAAAAAGTTCATTTCAGAAAGAAAGTAAAAGAGTTTAAATTGTCTGTTCACCTAATAATAATGTCAATACACAAAAGTAAAAAACTGTTGAAGTCTTATGTGTGAGATGAAATACCTAGGAACAGACTAACAAAGTTGACAAGAGCAACAATAAAATCCAGAGAGAATACAGAAATAATCAATTTGAAGACAATTGAGAGATGCAAAGGCTAAAAGTACTAATGAGCCTAAGATATGAAGAGGGGAAACAACCAAGAGGCAATCTACCTTCTGCAAATGCTTTTACCTGGGGTGAATTTGCTTAATTTGGAAATGTAGGTAGCTGAGTACAAAGGCTTTTCATGCATGGAAAGACGGCTTGAGGACTCTGAGAGACTGAGATGGAGTTTCAAGTACATGAGCAGTTTTCACCAAAGTACATTTTGTTAGATCACGGGGCTATGTAGATTAAGAGAATAAACACTGAAGTGGAACACCACTGAATTTCAGGGTGGAACTTTTGTCCAGTCAAAGAATAGAGGAAAGGGCACTAGAGAATACAAGCTCTCAGCTGAAAATTCTAGAAGGCCAAGCATGAACCAAAGGTAGACTGATTTTTACCATGATGGAACCCTGTGTTTCACTGGAATAAGATGATATCATTCATGCCTCTATATCCTAGAGGAAAGAAGAGTCTACTTCTCTAGAGGAAAGTAACATCATTTAAAGCCTCTACAAAATTGTTATATGAAATATCTATATCAGTCATGATTCAACCATTGAAACAGAACCAGTTGTTATAGGGAATTGGCTTATAACATACCGCAACTGGTTAAGCAATCTCTACAGACTTGTTTCCATGCCTGATGCTAGAGCTTGAAGACTACAGGCAGGCAGTTACTAAGGGGAGATAATGAACAGGCTGGAACCCACATAAATGAGCTTAAACCTCATATAGATAGACTAAAACTCATGTACATTCTTATTGCCCCTGTCAATGTTGAGGAGAGTATCTTAAAATCAGGGCTCTTTATTGCAGGACTACACACACACACACACACACACACACACACACACACACACACACACACCTCTGACTCATAACTCAAAGAAAGATGCAGGGGAAGGTGGAGCGATTACAGACCTAGCTGTTCTTCACACTGATGAGATGAATCAGATGAGAAGCAATTTGTAAAAGCTATAAAATGGATACTGTTTTCCTTCCACCCAACACCTCCCAAAAATCTCCCTTGTGACCTACATTAACTATAAACATAAAAGATAGGAAATTTGGGAAAACACAGTTGATCCTAGCCAAACTGAGACATTACAAAGGAGGAGAAGAGTCAGAACAACCTGAACAAAAACTAAGAAAAAAATTGACAATCAAACAAGACCCACAACCGATTGAAGTTAGCTGATAGTTTAAAACAACTGTAATTAATTGTTCAAGCACATAGAGGAAGAGATGGATAACTTTACCATGGAAGAAGAATCTATAAATAGCCAGTACTTGACGTTTTAAGAGAAAATCTCATTTCTGAAAAAACCTCTAGTGAGTTTAGCAAAAATTTATTCAGAGAGGAACACAAGATTAGTGGACTCAGACACATGTCAGTTGTAAATACCCAAAGTGAAGAACAGAGAGAAGAATAGTGAAGAAATATTTGAAAAACTTATGACTGTAACTTCTTTAAATTAATGTATTCAAGGAGGTATGTGAACCTCAAGCAGGGTAAATAAAAATTTAAACATACCGGAAACATCACAGTAAGACCGTTAAAAACCAAACTAACAATAAACATTTTTTTAAAAGCCTGAGATTAAAAGGCACATTGCCCTCAAAGAAGCAACAATAACATAGCTGACTTTTCAGCAGATAAATACAAGCTAGAAAATAATGGAATAACATTTGATGCATTGGAATGTAACAAGTTCCAACTAGGATTCCATACCAGGTGATGATATTCTTTAAACAAAATCCTAAGAACCCTACAACACCAATCCAACAGAACCTATGCACCCCAATGTTCATAGCAGCACAATTTACAATAGCCAAGTGCTGGAAGCAACCTAAGTGCCCATTAGCAAATGAGTGGATCAAAAAACTGGTACATTTACACAATGGAATACTAACAGCAGAGAGAAAGAAGGAGCTCCTACCCTTTGCAAGAGCATGGGTGGAACTCAAGAGCATTATGTTAAGTGATATAAGCCAGGTGGTGAGGGACAAATACCATATGATCTCACCTTTAACTGGAACATAATCAACAAAAGAAAAAAGCAAGCAAAATATAACCAGAGGCATTGAAATTAAGAACAATATGACAGTAACCAGAGAGGAGGTGGGAGGGGATAATGGGGAGAAGGATTTTCGGGAATAACTATAAAGGACACATGGACCAAACCAAGGAGAGGGTGGAAGCAAGGGAGGGAGGTGAGTTTGGCTAGGTTGGGGTTGGGGGGTGGGGGGGTTAAAATGCAGACAACTGTAATGGAAAAATAATAAAATAATTTAAAAATTAATATATAGGTGTGTGTGTATATATATATATGTATATATATATATATGTTAAATAAAAT
Organism: Micronycteris hirsuta; assembly: GCA_004026765.1. Taxonomy (NCBI): domain Eukaryota; kingdom Metazoa; phylum Chordata; class Mammalia; order Chiroptera; family Phyllostomidae; genus Micronycteris; species Micronycteris hirsuta. Next base: position 1,114 of record PVJI01017701.1, on the reverse strand, counting down.
GATTACATTGCACCCCAAGAGAAGTGATGTACTTTGTTTAAGGTCTCTTGGATCTTCAGTCAAATTAAGCATCATTAAGGTCACAACTTCATCATGATACAGAAAGCACAGTCCATGCCAAATTTCTGTGACTATTTCTGCTTCAAGACTCCCACTGTTTCAGAAAGCTAATTTCTTTTTAAAAATTTTTATTATTTCTATTTTTTAATTACTTTATTATTGTTCAATTACAGTTGTCAGCATTCTCTCCCCACCCTTCCCCCCAACTCCAGCCAAACCCACCTCCCTCCCTTGCTTCCACCCTCCCTCTTCATTTTGTCCATAAGTCCTTTATAGTAGTTCCTGAAAACCCAGCTCCCCACTGTCGCCTCTCCACTCCCCTCTGGCTATTGTTAGATTGTTCTTAATTTTAATGTCTCTAGTTATGTTTTTCTTCCTTTTTTCTTTTGTTGATTATGTTCCAGTTAAAGGTGAGATCATATGGCATTTGTCTCCCACTGCCTGACTTATTTCGCTTAGCATAATGCTCTCCAGTTTCATCCATGCTCTTGCAAAGGGTATAAACTCCTTCCTTCTCTCTGCTGTGTAGAATTCCATTGTGTAAATGTACCATAGTTTCTTGATCCACTCATTTGCTGATGGACACTTAGGTTGCTTCCAGCACTTGGCTATTGTAAATTGTTCTGCTATGAACATTGGAGTGCATAGGTTCTTTTGGATTGGTGTTTCAGGGCTCTTAGGGTATAATCCCAGCAGTGGAATTGCTGGGTCAAAAGGCAGTTCCATTTTTAGTTTTCTGAGGAAATTCCATACTATTTTCCACAGTGGCTACACCAGTCTGCATTCCCACCAACAGTGCATTAGTGTTCCCTTTTCTCTGCATCCTATCCAACACTTGCCTGTTGATTTGTTTATGATGGCCATTCTGACCTGTGTGAAGTGGCATCTCACTGTGGTTTTAATTTGCATCTCTCTGATGGCTAGTGATGCTGAGCATTTTTTCATATGTCTCTGGGCCCTCTGTATGTCCTCCTTGGAGAAGTGTCTGTTCAAGTCTTTTGCCCATTTTTTAATTGTTTTTTGTTTTTTTTTTTTTTTTTTTTTTTTTTTTTTT
>PVJI01017700.1:0-35038 GCA_004026765.1 Micronycteris hirsuta | reverse complement strand
CTCTTACCTTTTTACTATTTGAAACTAGAGAGTTAGGTTAGATGACTCTTCATTTTGGTAAAATGTATACAACTTACATTTTACCACTGTGGTAAATGTATACAGTTTACCATTTTAACTACTTTTAGTTGTACAATTCAGTGGCATTAAGTACATTCACATTATTTGCAACCACTACCATCATCCAACTTTTCCGTCTTCCCAAACTGAAACTCAGTACCCGTTAAACACTGACTCCTCTTTCCCTTACCCTTCTTTCCCTGGCAACCGCCCTCCTACTCTCTGTCTCTATGAATTTGACTACTCTAGGTAGCTTCTATAAGTAGAAGCATACAGTTTTTGTGACTGGCTTATTTGATTTAGCATAATGTTCTCAAAGCTTATTCATGTTGTAGCATATTGCAGACTTCCTTCCATTTTTAAGGGTGAATTATATTCCATTGCATGTATATATCACATTTTTCTTATCTATTCACCCACTGATGGACACTTGGGTTGTTTTCTCATTTTAGGTATTGTGAATAATGCTACTATAAACACAAATGTACAATAGCTGTTTATGATTTTGCTTTCAGTTATTTTGGGTGTATACCCAGAAGTGGAATTGCTAGATGATATGGTAATTCTATTTTTAATTTTGTGAGGAACTGCCATGTTTTTTCCACAGCAGTTATACTATTTTCCTACCAACAGTACACAAGCATTCCAGACACATCAATACTTGTTGTATTCTGGTTTTCTGGATAGTAGATAGTATTTTACAGTAGCTTTGATTTGCATTTCTCTAATGATTAGTGATGTTGAACATCTTTTCATATGTTTATTGGCCATTCATATAGTTTTTTTAAAAGAAATTCAAGTTCTTTGCCCATTTTTTAAATTTATTGTTGTTCAAGTACAGTTTTCTGTCTTTTCCCCCCACCCCTCCTCACCACCCCAGCCCTCCCTGCCTCCCTCCCCATTTCCACCCCCCGCCCCTGCCCTTGTTATGCCCATTTTTGAATTGTGTTCTTTGTCTTCTTGTTGGTGAGTTTTAGGAGTTCATTAGATATTCCGGATATGAATTTCTTATCAGATATATAATTTGCAAATAGTTTTCTTATTCTGTTGGCTGCCTTTACACTCTGTTGATAGCATCTTTTAATGAGCAAAAGTTTTAAATTTTCATGAAGTCCAACTTGTCTATTTTTTTTCTTAACTGTGTTTGGTGTTACGGCTAAGAAATTATTGCCAAATCCAATGTCATGAAACTTTTGCCTTATTTTTAAAAAGTTTTATAGTTTTAGGTCTTACATTTAGGTCTTTGATCCATTTTGAGTTAATTTTTGTAAATGATAGGGGTTCAGCTTTTGTATGTGGATATCCAATTTTCCTACCATTTGCTGAAAAGACTGTCTTTTGACAAGTCTTGATAAACTTGCCAAAAATTATTTGACCACACATGCAAAGGTTTATTTCTGGGCTCTTTATTCTATTATATTAGTTTATTGGTTGGTCTTTATGCCAGTACCAGATTATTTTGATTACTGTAATTTTGTAGAAAGTTTTGAAATCAGAAGTTTGAGTCCTCCAGTTTTGTTCTTATTTTTCTAGATTGTTTTGGCTATTCAGGATCCCTTGAGATTCCATGTGAATTTTATTTTATTTTATTTTATTTTTTTTTAAGATTTTATTTTTATTTATTTTTAGAGAGAGGGGAAGGGAGGGAGAAAGAGAGGGAGAGAAACAGCAATGTATGGTTGCCTCTCACATGGCCCTCACGGGGACCTGGCCCGCAACCCAGGCATGTGCCCTGACTGGGAGTCGAACCGGGACTGCTGAGTTCCCAGCCCGTGCTCAATCCACTGAGCTACACCAGCCAGATCCATGTAAATTTTAGAGTGGGCTTTGCTAGTTCTGTGCAAAATAGTCATTGAGATTTTGAGAGTGATTGCATGGAGACTTTAGAGTGCTCTGGGTAGTATTGACATTTTAACAATATTAAGTTTTCTAATCATGAATATGGAATGTGTTTCCATTTATTTTGTGTCTTCTTTAATTTCTTTTAGCAATATTTTGTGTTTTTTATTGTACAGTTCTTTCTCATTCTTGGTCAAGTTAATTCTTAAGTATTTTATTATTTTTGATGTTATAAATGGATTTGTTTTTGTAATTTTCTTATTAGATTGTTAATTGTTTTTGTATAGAAACGCAGCTGAATTTTGTGTGTTGACTTTGAATCTTGCTATTTTTTAATTCATTTATTAGCTCTAATAGTTTTTTTTGTGGAATCTTTGGAATTTTCTCTATATATGATCATTTCAGCTGCAAACAGAAAATTTTACTTCTTCATTTTTAAAATTAAAAAAAATTTTCATCCTCACCTGAGGATACTTTTTATTGCTTTTAGAGAGAGAGGAAGGGTGAGGGAAAAGGAGAGAGAGAAAGAGATGAGAAACATTGATTTGTTGCCTCCACATGTGCCCCAATTGGGGACTGAACCTGCAACATTTCAACTTTTCAGTTTATGGGGCTATGCTCCAATGAACTGAGCCACACTGGCCAGTGAAATTTTACCTCTTCCTTTTTAATTTGAATGCCCTTTTTTCTTTTTATTGCCTAAATGCTATGTTTAGAATTTCTAGTATTATATTTAATAGAAGTAGTGAAAGCAGGCATCATTGCCTTGATTTTTAAAGGAAAAGCTTTCGGTTTTCACTATTGAGTATGATGTTGACTGTGGGTTTTTCATACATGGCTTTAATTATTTGAGGTAGTTTTCTTCTCTTCCTCATTTGTTGAGTGTTTCTTCAATCATGAATGGGTGTTGAATTTTGTCAAATATATTTTTCTGCATCAATTGAGATGATCATGTGATTATTTTCCTTAATTCAGTTAACGTGGTGTGTTACACTGATTTTTTTTGATGTTAAACTATCATCGAATTCTAGAAATAAATTCCACTTGGTTGTGATATATAGTCCTTTTAATATGCTGCTGAATTTGATTTGCTAGTATTTTGTTGAAGATTATGCATCAGTGCTCATAAGTGATATTAGTCTACATCATTTTCTTTCTTTTTTTGTGGTGTCTTTGGCTTTGGAATCAAGGTAATGTTGTCCTCATAGAGTTCATTAGGAAGCATACTGGCACTAATGAAGTACTGGCATTAGTTTTTCTTCAAATGTTTGATAGAATTCACAGTGAAGCCATGAGATTCAGGACTTTGGTTTGTCAGGGTATTTTTTATATTATTTTTTTAAAAATTATTTTATTGTTGTTCTGTCAGAATATATTTTTTAAAATTACAGGTTCAATGTACTTACTAGCTGTAGGTACAGTCAGATTTTCTGTTTCTTCATGATTTAATCTAGGTAGGTTTTGCGTTTATAAGAATTTGTCCATTGAATCTGGGTTATCCAATGTTTTGGCATGCAATTGTTCATACTCTCTTAGTCTTTTTATTTCTGTAGAATCAGTGGTAATGTTCCCATAATTTTCATGATGTCTATATTTAAAATCTATTGAGACTTAATCTGTGGCCTAAAATATTCCACGTGCACTTGAGAAGAATGTGTATGCTGTTTTTGTTGGGTGCAGTGTTTTGTTAGATTCAGTCGGTTTATTGTGGTAGGTCCTCCATTTCTTTATTTGACTTCTGTCTGATCTATCCATTACAGAGAGTGGTGTATTGAAGTCTTTATTATTGCAGAACTTTCTCCCTTCAATTCTGTCAACTTTTGCTTTATATATTTTGCCAATCTGTCATTTGGCACATAAATGTTTATAACTGTTATATATTCTTGCTGTACTGAAACTTTTATTAATACATAATGTTTTTGTCTTGTAATTTTTTTGATTTAAAGTCTCTTTTGTCTGATACTGATATAACCACCCTTGCTCTCCTTTGGTTACTCTTTGCATGGAATATCTTTTTCCATTCTTTCACTTTCAAACTGTTTGGTCTTTGATTCTCAAATGAGTCTCTTATAGACAGTTGAATTGTGTTATAGAGTTGAATCGTGTGTTTTATTTTTATCCATTCTGCCAGTCTCTGTCTTTTGACTGGAGAGCTTAACTCATTTGTACTTAAGGTAATTATTAGTAAGGAAGAACTTACTTCTGTCATTGTGCTACTTGTTTTCTATATACTCTATAGATTTTTTCTGTCATTTTATGCATTGCTATCTTCTTTTTATTAGTATCTTCTTTTATGCTTAATTGATTTTTTTGTTGTAAAATGTTTAATTCCCTCTCTTATTTCTTTTTGTGTATAATCTATAGCTATTTTTTGTGGTTACCATGAGGATTTCATTTAACATTATATGGTTATAACACTTTAATATGAATTTATACCACCTTAACTTCTATAATATACAAAAAGCTGACACTTTACAGCTACATTCCCACCCTTTTCAGTTGTTGATATCACAGAATTACATCTCTATACGTTGTGTGCCCCAAAGTATAAACTAATAATTCTTTTAAATCAATTAGTCTCTTAAATTGTATGGAAAACAAGAATTGGAATTATAAACCAAAGTTACAATAATATTAGCTTTTTAAAAGATTAATAATGTTTTTCTTTACATATACCAGTCTATTAAATTATGTAGAAAACAAAAAGTGCTGTTGCAAACCATTGTGAAATAATGCTAGCTTTTAAGAATCACTGGTGTATTTATCTTTATTGAGATTTTTATTTCTCCATCTGGTTTTGAGTTACCATCTAGTGTTCTTTTATTTTACTTTGCAGGACTTCCTTAAGCATTTCTTGTAGAGATGGTCTAGTGGTAATGAAGTCTCTCAGTTTTTATGTATCTGGGAATGTCTCCATTTCTCCCTCACTTTTGAAGGGCTACTTTGCTAGAGATAGAATTCTAAGTTGACAGTATTTTTTTCTTTTAGTACTTAGAATATATTGGCTCATAGACTTATGGTTTCCAAAGTTTCTGATGAGAGATATGCTGATAATTCTATGGAAGATCATCTGTATGTGATGATTTTCTTCTCTCTTGTTGTTTTCAAGATTTTTTCTTTGTCTTTGTTTTTTTGAAGTTTGATTATGTGTCTCATTGTGGGTCTCTTTGAGTTCACCTTGGAGTTTGTTGAGCTTCTTGGCTTATATTAGTATCTTGCATCAAATTAAGAAGTTTTTAGTCATTATTTCTTCATATATTTTCTCTGCCCCTTTCTCTCTTCTCCTTCTGGAACTTCCACAATGTACAGGCTGATCTGCTCAGTGACATACCACTGGTCCCTCAGGCACTGTTCACTTTTCTTTTTGTTCCTCAGCTTTAAAAATGACTATTGTCCTATTTTAAGCCCCCTAGTAAATTTTTCATTTCACTTGTACTTTTCAGCTTCAGACTTTCCTTTTAGTTTCTTTTTAGCTTTTCTTTTCTTTATTGATATATTTTCATTTTATTCATACATTATTTTCTTGATTTCATTAACATCTTCCTTTAGATCTTTGAGCAACTTTAAGGCAATTACTTAAAAATCTTTGTCTAGTGTATCTGCTATCAGGTCTCTTTAAGAAACAATTCATGCTGATTTTTTTCTCCTTTGAATGGGTTATATATTCCTGTTATTTTGTGTGTTTGCATTGTGACTTTTTGATGAAAACTGGACATTTGAATCTAATAATGTGGCAACCCTAAAAATCAGATTCTCTCTTTTCCCCAGGGTTTGCTGCTTTTCGTTATTGTTTTATTATTATTTTTTCATTATTCTAGGCTTTCTCTGTGCTGAGGATCACTCCGGGGTATAAACTTGAAGCTTCTCAGGTCTTTTCTGAGACTTTCCCTGGGCATAATTGCTCACTTTTTAATTTTCCCCCATATGAGTTTTTTTTTTTTAATGTCCTACTCTTTAATGTTTGGCTTCCACATAATGAAAAAGGGAAAAACAAAGAGGGGAAAGCACTGGTTTTTTAAAATCACTTGGATGTCACTTTTACTGGAGGGGGAGGTGCAACAACAATGGCTTCCCGCTGCTGTGTCTGCACTTGTGTGATCAGAGACACCAGTCAGTGACCGTAGCACAGATCCCTCATATTTGGAGGGCAGGGTCCTTGTTGCCAACCCTGATTCCAACAAACTGTGTGCAGTGGCTCCAGGAATATACACATAGCTGCCTTCTGTGTGGCTGGAGTTAGGGGATGGATAGCTGCTAAGAGCTGAAATTGGCTGAAATTAACTGCAATTTACCATCAAAATTTGCCCCTGGATGTTGCAAGCCTTTGATAGATTCCGGAGTTCCAAAATAGTTACATCAGATAGATTCCGCCAGTGCGACTACTGTCATGGAGACACGAATTCCTTGGGCTTCCCACACTGTCATCATCCCAGAATCCTGCACGTTTAAATTTTTGAGGAATTTCCATGTTTCCCATAGAGGATATACCATTTTACAATCCTGACACCAATGCACAAGTGTTCCCATTTCTCCACATTTTTGCCAAGACTTACTATTTTCTGTTTTTGTTTGTTTAAAATATCCTAATAAATGTGAAGTAGTATCTCATTATTATGGTTTGATTTGCATTTTCCTAATGATTAGTGATATTCAACATGTTTTCAGTGGGCTTATTGGCCACCTACATATCTTTTTTGGAGAAATGTTTATTCAAGTTTTGCTTATTTTAAAATTGGTTTTGTTGTTGTTGACTTGTAGGAGATTTTAAAAATATAGTCTGGCTACTAATCCCTTGTTACCTGACATTTTAAAAAGTTCCTTCCTGTTTTAACATTTATATATCTTAAAACCACATAAAAACCACACCAGCTGCTAACTCAATAAACCTTACACTCTATCACAGATAGCTTAGAACCTGGCTACTTAAAATGTGGCATCAACATCGCCTGGGAGAATCGGTATCACCTGGGAGCTTGTTAGAAATTCAGAATCTTGGGCCATACTTTAGATACTCTGAGTCAGAATCTGCATTTGAACAAGATCCCCAGGTGAATCACATGACATCGAAGCTTGCAGATAAATCAAGCATTTTCTTGGTCAATTTTTTATTCCAGAGTGATCCCATCCTGGCATTATTGGCCTTTCTGCTATTAAAAATCAAGACCAGCCCTGGTCAGGTGGCTCAAAAGGTTGTGGGTTTGATCCCTTGTCAGGGCACGTGCCTAGGCTGCAGGTTTGCTCCCCAGTTGCGGTGTGTACAGAACGAAGGCAGCCAATCAATATTTCTCTCTCTCTCCTTCTCTCTATAAAATCAACAAATATATCCTTGAGTGAGGAAAAAACAAACAAAAAACAAGGCCAAATTATGCAGCTCTGATGGCAACGTCACGAGTTTACGGACCTTCTTAATTTTGACATGTTGAGATGGATGTTTTTCTCCAGTGTTGATCATATTAATCCATATGTCTAGAGCCTTTTCTGTCTATTTCTCTTCTTCTCCTTTCTCCATGTACCAAAAATAAATGTAGCCAGTGGCAGTACCTTCTGTTTCTTTTCAGAAAAAAAGGGAACAGATTCTCACACTGGTTTTCAGAGGCCCATCTGACACTGTGTTTTATTTCTTAGCTGCTCTGCGTAAATTGCTTGTAGGCAATTCTCTTCTTAGCCTCCAACTGGGGCTTTGTGCAGCTGAAGTGGTTGTTATCTCAGCAAGTTAGTGACATCAATCCATCCCTTCTCCTGTGGGATCGTGTGGCTTTAATGAGAATATTCCCCAAGTGTTTACTTCTGAGCTACTGGGGCGGGTGCAGTAGCCAAGGATGAGACCTCTGCACGAGGAACCTTTGAGTCAATGAGACTTTTCCCTGACACCTGTATCCTACACACTTTACCTGATCGTTAGTGTTGAAAAATACCTTTGGCTCCAGTGGATTTCTGCAAATGACAATAATGAACATGATATCCATCCTAATGGATATGTTCACCTTGAACATGGGCTGGCTGCTGATTATTGTGTTCCCTCGTGGTGAATCTTGTTTTAATGGCTTACTGAACTCCCACTTATTCAGTCTAGGTTGTATTAGGTTGGCCAAAAAGTCAATTTAGTATTTTCTATAAAATAAAAGACACATTTTTCATTTCCACCAATAACTTTATTGATTTGGATATTTTGAGTATGTCGGTTATCTCCTGCTATGGCTTCTAATGGGTAGAAGCCAGGGGCACTGCTAAACATCTTCCAGTGCATAAGACAGCCACACAGCAAGGAATTATTTGGCCAAAATATCAATAGTATCAAGAAGCTTCACAAACCACTTTTTATACATTCCGTCAGTGACAGCACCTTCATATACTGCACAAATCTTTTTCTGTATTTCAGTTGCATTTTTACCTTTCTTGAAATAATAAAGCATAATATGCTGGAAATGTTGTACATCTTCTTCTATCTTCAATATTAAAATGGCTGCACAAAAGTTCACCAATTTTGATGTTTTTTTAAAAGTATGCTGATATGACAGCTGTCACAATACAATCTAATAAATTGTTTCGAATGAAGTTAAAGACAAGTCAGCACTGCTAGAGCCGCTGTACAGAAACAATGTAATGGACTTTTTGGCCAACCCAATATTTTAGTGATGGAAACATTATCTTTGTTCATACATATTTCTGTAACAGATGCATATAGCACATTGGAAGAAGCTTGAAACTAAAATGCATAGTTAGTTTCTCACCACTACTCAGCAATAGGAAATCTGAAAGGAAGGAGATAGGAGGGAGGTACGTCTTTGTAAAACCGATGCTCGGTGTTAGTAAAAATCCCCGTCTGTTCCCTGGCGATCCTCTCACAAAGGAGCTGCAGGAGGGGCAACGATGGTGTGTGCAGAGGGTCTTGTGTCTGACCAACGGTCATTTCTCTCCCTTTGATTCGTCCACGTCCATTGCAATTATTCTAGTCCCCTGATAGTGATTTGCTTTGAATGGCAGGTGATGAAATGAGGCATGCAGTGATGTCCAGGGTGGTGTAGGGGTGGGGACATTCTGGAAGAGGTTTCCTTGTTCTGTGGAAAGATGGTTTTCATTCTCCCTTTGATGTTGTCACATCTGGAGATAGTGCCTGGAAGTCCTGCTGCCATATTGCCATGCGCCTGAGGACAAAGCTGGTATTTAGAACAGCAGAGCAGGGGGATGGAACCACCTGGGGCCTTGATTATATTGCTGAGGTGCTTAGATCAACAAACCCTGAGATCCTGACCTGTGCGGCTCTCAGTTTTGTGGGACAGTGGATTTGCTCATTGTCTGATGCAGCTTCTGTCAGGTTTTTTGTTTCCTGTAGCCAAAACCATTTGAACAGATACAGAGGGAAATTATGGACAGTTTCCCAATACTTAGTGTTTTGGGTTTATTTAGGTTGCAGTGTTGCAAGTTATGGAATAAAATAGATCCATATTTCATAGTGTAAAAACACATTCCAATGCTGAATATAAATTAAACATAATGTTTAAGAATAAGTGGTGATGGACGGAGACTTGACTTGGGGTGCACACAATACTGTGTACAGGTGATGTGCTATGGAACTGTGCACCTGAAACTTGTATGCTTTTGCTAACCAGAATCAGCCCAATAAATTCAATGAAAAGAAAAAATTTAATCTTTACTTACATTTTAGGCTGCCAATCCCATGGCATTTCTTCACTACACAGATGATCACCAGCTGGCTGTTTTATTTCTACTGAACTATGCACTTTCGGGTAGAGCGGGGTAGCTTCGTGTCCGGCACCTCCCTTCTCAGTCTGTTCCTTTTGCACTTGGTTGTGGGAACATCCAGGCACACCTCTAGTGAGACTTAAGGATGACAGTAATTGCAATGTATGTTTCAATTCCATTAATTTGGGGGTAAAATAAAATGGATTTATAAAAGGAAATTTAAAATTACACTTAAATTTTAAATTACATTTAAACTAACATTTTAAAATTGAATGTTAGTTATTTTCTGAATAGTTGGTTCATGTGTTTGGTGCCCAGTTCAAAGGTACAAAGAGATGTGCAGTGAGTGAGAAGAAAGCCTCCCTCTTCCCCCTGGCTGCAGCCACCCAGTCCCCCTCCTGGAGGCAACCTCTGTTACTGGTAATGAAAGGAAACCTGTCTCCCTAATCCACTCAGGCGGTTCAACCTAGGACACGAGCCTGCTGATACATATGATATTCTGAAAAGTTGGATAGGGCCCTAGGCTGAGACTCACTAAGATTGTGCTCTGGTCCTGACCTTGAGAGAAAGGCTGAGCCCCTGACCTTGATGAGGCTGTCTGGGTTTCCTTTATGAAATGTGAATTAATAATGCCTACTCTACTCTTCTTAAACTTCAGATGAGATGTAACAGTAAAAGTTCTCTAGAAAGATGAAAACACAAGAGCAGCTGAATGCAGGCAAATAAAGTTTACCCTATTGGCATCCAAAAATGAGATAAACATTTTCTTTCATTTATTTTAAATTCTGTTTAATGCTTCAATAATTCCTTCATGAGCTAAAGTATAAATATAAAAATAAAGCATCAGGAACCTGTTATCAATGGATTCTTACTACTTGCCTCCACTATTTTTGATACCTTCTGAGGTACAGGAAGCTTTAGAATTTGGGTAGGTTTTTTGTTGTTCGTTGTTGTTGTTGTTGTTTTTCCATTTTAGGCATTGAGTAGTTTTGCTGGCACCTCAGTGCAGGGGTAAAAAGCAGGGCCTGGTTTATAAAGTTCTGGGTGGTGCTCTGTCCTGTAACACGTGGTGGTGGTGGGGGGTCGATCCGAACGATCCGATGGGGAGGGGAAGCTACTGCAGTCGGTTTCTTGGTCCTAGGACTTCAGTGTGCAGGTTTGTGTGCCTGGCAGTCAGGTGGTGACACTGAACAGCTAGAGTGAGGGGACAGGGTGGTGGTATCAGGGCTCTTTACGCTGGGCCTGAATTCTTACAGCAGGAGCGCGCCATCACTGGAGAAGAATTACAAACCAGCCTCTGTTTAAACAGTGGGGGGCTTTTGGGAATATGCTGAGCCACAGGCAGAACTGAGGGAGACTGAGTAGGAAAGGACCCAGAGCTGCCAGGGCTTTGCTTAGTTCGCTCAATGAGGATGGACTGGTAGGAAAAAGCCAGCATTGTGAGGGCCCGACGGCAGGCTGCCGTTGCAAGGCGTGCTGTGTTTGTTCTGGCAGGCTCCCCGTAAACCCACGCCAAGCCCCAGCCAGGACACTGTCAGGTATGAAAGGGCGCTTCACCTTCTGCACGCTGCTTTTCATTAGCCTCCTGGTGCTTGTGGTTCAGAATCTGTTTAGATTTTGAGTCCAACAGAGACACTGCCCCATTGTGGAAGGCTGATGTGACCGAGACACTCTGCTTCTTTTTTATTTTATTTTCTGAAAACGAGCATCTCTGAATTAGCACTCAAAGCACTGCCCTAGGATTGGGCCAAAATTGTGTGGTTACCACAGCAACAGCACCTTTTCCTACCTAAGAATGATTTATTTTTCTCAGATGTAATGCAGTGTTGGCAGCTCCAGCCCCCTCACCTCCGCCCGGGTCTCTGTAAGTAGGCCCCTGTGTGCACGGGCAGTAATTTCTGGAATGGGAGGTGGGGGGGGCACTGGCCCTGTTGACAAGTATCATTCCTGTTGCTTCCCACTGTCCCCTGCCCAGGTCCAACCTCAACACAGTATTTGCGAATTTGGCAAAATTGGGCTTTAACAGTTTACCCCCTGCCTTTTCATTTTTCCTTTTCCAGTTCAAGTGAATTCAGCAAACTTTTACTGAAGCAGTGGTTGTTGAATTTGAATTGCAGCTTCAACATTTACTAAGTATGTGTCCTCAGGTAATGATCTGAGTCCACCAGTTTTCTTATCTGTAAAATGGGGCTAATAGTAGTACTTTCCTCATCGGACTTCAAGGAGGATTAAATCGGGATTTTGTGAGCGAAGCTTTTGGCACAGTGCCTGGAATGTTGTAAAAACTCACAAATAAGCTATTAGTTATAATGTGTCAGCTGTGCAAGGCACTTTTAGGCTGAAACAATACGAAAGGCAGCCGGCAGAAACAGATATTTGCAGCTGTAGGCAGCAGTCCATTCCAGCCTCAGGTCAGGCATACCTGGCTTCTTCCACACTCGCCGGCTTTCTGGTTACTAGGCCGTCAGTTGCTCTCAATGTGTGCTGGTAGTCCAGTCTACAGGCCTCATCCCGGCTTGAGCTGGCCTTGGTAACTGTTGCTCTTTCCAGAAGTCATCCTTACATCTGTTTTTTTCTTTTCTTTTCTGATTTAGATTCAATGTTGACAAGATACAATCTCCAAAGCTGAGTTTCTATTGCTCACGCTGTTGGACACGCCTATAAATAAGAAATAAGATTTTTGTTTTAGGCCCACGTGACCAGCTCAGCACTTCTCCAGCCGAGCCACTAACTCCCTTCTGTCAGACCACCCGCTCCCAGTGTGCACGACAGCAGGGCTCACACCAGTGTGTCTGCCGTCTCGTCAGAGAGCTACCCTGCCCAGGAATGGCCCTGTTCCTACCCTGCAACCGAGTTCTCCCCAGCACAAGGCAGACCCTCCCAGTGCCCTGGGACCTGACTCCCTTCTTGTCTGATGGATTTCCCATGTAGTTTTATGGGTGTTTACAGAGATCCATTCTTCCCCATCCAAAGGTTGCCTTCAGTTCAACCTGGGAGTGAATCAGATTATACTAGACAGACACCTAAAGGACCAGATGGGGAGATTAGCCAACCATAGCAGCAGAAGCAGAATTCCCTGTCAAGCCTCCAAGTCCGTTTAAACAGCAGCAGAACAATCTGCTATCATCTTGTGCCATAATCTCTTATATAGATCTAAGTTCTAAAGTATGAGAGCCATAGTCACATGTAGCTAGGAAGTGCTCGAAATGTGGCTGCTCCGAGCTGCGGCGAGCCGTGTGTATAAACTATACACTGTATCTTGAAGACAGTACAAAGGGTAAATGATCGAATTAATATTTTTATATTGATTACATGTTGACATGATAATACTTTAGATATAGCGGGTTGAATAAAATATATTATTAAATTAATTTTACCTGTTTCTTTTTACTTTTTTAATATGGTTGCTAGAAAAATTTAAATTACAGATGTGACTTGCATGTGTGACTTAAATTATTTTTCTACTGGATAGTGATGCTCTAGAATGTAGTCTCTTTACAGCAAGTTAGAATGAAGGAAAATAAATATTACTCTAGGTATGTTAATTACACAGAGGGATTTAACACAGGGAATTAGGTGCTTACAAAACTAGGTCTGGAAGAACAAAAATCAGCAGCAGGTGTGTGTGTGTGGGTAGGGGGCGGGTCTCCTTAGCTTTCAGGTTTACTGCTGGCTTTCAGAAAATCTATTGCCCAGCGTAGAGTTCAGAAAACCATAAGACAATGCTGCTAATGGTCCCAGCTGTCCCACAACATGAGGTGGATGGCTGGCAAGAGTTTTGCTGGTTTCTGCAAAAATTCACATCTGACAAAGCTCATGTGTCCATTGTTGGTGTTGGAGGAAGAATACTAGGTCCTCTCACCTCTTTTCTGACTTCCAAATCTCATGCCAACATGTCCCATTGGTAGAATGCAAATCATATCCAGGATCCTGGATGCCACGTAGTTCCCAATCTTTCAGCCCTGTGATATACAGGAGAGCCAGAACAGGATGCACACTAACGGTTGAAAATAAGCAGATGAAAACAAAACAAAATAGCCTCAATGTTCAGCACAGCCCTCAAGGAGAGCCGTATTTGCTTTGAGGTATGGCGTAGTGTCTAGCACATAATAGGTGTTCAATTTGATAAGTTAAATTGAAACAACCATTTTCTTTGTGGATGTGGATATTTACATTGGTTCTAGTATTTTGCTATTGTAGATAATTCTGCAATGGATCTCCCTCTCTTTCTCCTTCCTTCCTTCCTTTTTCCCTCTCTTTCCCTTCTTTCCTTCCTTCCTTCCTCACCTGAGGACATGCTTATTGATTTTAGAGAGAGAGGAAGAGAAGGAGAGAAACATGGACATGAGAGAGAAACATTGGTTGCCTCTCATATGTGCCCTGACTTGGGACCATTCTCGTATGTGCCCTGACTGGGGATGAACCAGCAACCCAGGCATATGCCCTGACCAGGAATGAAACCTGTGACCTTTTGGTTTAAGGGATGACACTCCAACCAACAGAACCACACAGGCTAGGGTTATGGACAGTTTCATGTATGATTCTTCTTGTTTTTATTAATATATGTTTCTAGGGATAGACACTCAGAAGTGAGATTACTAAGAATTGTTTAATTTTGTCATGTTCCTTTCCAGAACTTGTGCGCCAATCTATAGTCATATGTATATTATATACACATGAATTCTACATGAAGAATTGCCTGTAATGGCAATGTCACTAACCCTGTGCATTATCATTTTTTGCTTATATTTGTTCAAATTTAGTGTGTAGAGAGTGAGCCCAGTTTTCTTTGGACTGGGTACCAGTGAGGCAGCAAAAGGGTCAGGAATGGGGCTGACTGACTCATGTGTAGAAGTCATGATTTTTCTTATCATTCAAGCCCTCCAGCTACCAAGAACTTTGTCCAGTTTAAGCCTTCCCCAATGTTTTATGTGTTCTCTCTTTAAGATGAACTAAAAGGAGCAGTGAACTTTGAATCACCAAATTCTTCTCTGCTCCCTGTGAGAGTTAAGGATAATTTCATAGACATTTGACATTTATCTCAGAGAAAGAAATACTAAATGGTAATAGCTAAATTAACCTTTTATTTTCTTTCTTTTATTTTGTTGTGTTTCATGATGGGGAACAACAAGGTGATGACTTGTGTGTTTATAAATTATATTCTAGAACAAATACATACCTTATTTCTCTACAAGGGTAAGATGATTTAAAGGATACAAAGATAATGTAGAATCGGACCAGAGCAGGGTTTGGGTTTCCTTACCTGTGAAGAGTGATAAATAACAAGCTACCTCACAAGGTTGTTGTGAAGATCAAATGATTTCATACATAAACAGTGCTTATTAGTGTGCCCAGAACATAGTAAGCGCTCAAGAAATGGTGGTTGTGTTTGGGACAGGCGAGCCTATGAGTGTTCCTCAACATGGACCCTGATGCTGTTGGCCACTTGTACCAGAGCTGCATTTTGCTTTATGATCACTAGTCAAGTGAAGAGGCTGTTGGCACTTAGCTAGGAAATACAATTATCTGTAAAATGCCATTCTGGGGTTTATCAGTGGAATGATGTACACAAGGTGCCTAGAATTACAATATGTTGAGTCAAAGGATGGCTGAACTGGCAAAGTTCTTGTACATCATTTAGTGATATCATTTTACAGATGAAGAAATGGAGGCCCAAGAAAACTGATGAAAGACTCAAGATTTTCCAGAAAGTTAAAGGCAGACATCAGGGTTAGAAGTTGAGTCTTTAGACTTCCATACCAGTATCTTGCCTATTCCATAAGGGCACCACACCCAACATCTGGCCAATGTCATGAACATGTAGTGGTAGTGGTGGGGGGACAGGCTGTCCTTGAAATTGCCGCTTCCCTAGACCAGAAAAGTGAAGAGATGCTGTAAGCTAGGGAGCCAGGTTCTCTGGAGCAATGATTCCCTATCTTATTGAGAATAAGGAATACTTTCCAACATCAATAAATTTCATAGATCTGACCCTTCCAGTGTGTGATAGAAGCTATGGATTTGATAGCGAATGTTAGAGAAAATGTAAAATAATGTTAGGTACTTCACACATATCAGCAATTTACATTGGAAATGTACACACATTCAAAAGTGGTTGTACCTATATCATTTGTTCAGACTACAAATAATGATTGGATAGCATTTATATTTGTGAACACCTTGCAATAACTCCACCACCTTAGCAGATGACTTCCACATTCATTACTATGGGGGGCTGTTGGTTTCCTATATATTTTTGAAAGATCCAGAAGGAGGAAACTAATGTAGGGGTAATGTAGCAGAAATCAAGAGGAGCAATAGGTTAAAAACCTTCTGTTCCTTTTTCCAAAATGGTCCAAGGCAAAGCTCTCAGCTACAAGGAATGAGGTTTGAGTAGAAAAACACAAAACAAAACCACACAAACAAAGCTCTCTCTTGTTCTCTCATATAAATGCAATGTAAGCTGATACCCAATTGGGAATGCTGGTCTTGATAGTCTGAGAGCCAAAGTATTTAGAGGCAGTTATGGTTCATTAACTACATTGAAGAATGCAGAGTGACAGTCAAAGCTGGAGTTTCAGGAGCCGGAATTATATGTTTTTGTTATTAGATAATATTTATATGACAGAAATATATTCAAGTTGCAAAATCTCCATTCCATTTCCCTATTCCTGGGCAGAGCTGGAAAGTCTGGAAAGAGCGATCAGGTTCTGAGAGATAGTTCTGAAGGGTGTAGACATGGGAAGGGCATCTGCCTCTCTGGGGCAGTTTTGGGCTCGGTCAGTGAAAAAGGACATCAGAGAGTGAGGGCTCCCACCACTGCTTTCTCCAGAGACTTGAAGAAGATGGTGGGAAGGACTTCCAGTGATGGTCACATGAGAAGCTGGTAGTTCTACTCCACAAAACAAGTGTGGAACTGGAAAAATTGTCAAGGAAAACTACTTCAAAGCACAGTAAATTGACCAAAGGCAAACAACAAATTGAGAAGATTTTACTCTGGATCCTACTTTGGGTAGGAACAGGAGCCTGTGGCCTCCTCGCCAGGAGCTGCTTCCTTGCCTTTCTGTTGGTTCAACTGGCCAGAATTGTAGTTTTAAAAGTGCATGGCTGGCCATGAAAATGAGCAACTTTGCAGCCAGAACTGGCAGACTCAATTTGGATTGTGTGTGTACACATGTGCAAACCTGTGGCTTTGCTGGTTAAAAGTGGAGGACTGAATTGGGAATGAATGCAACTTTGCTAGCCTAAGATTTCCTTTTTGGTTGGAGTCAACAAAGGGCCCATCAATAATTTAATGGGGGAAGTCCTGGACATGAAAGAGTGTTACAGAGAAGCTGAGATAAGTTCTCCACATATTCCTGATGGACTTGCTGATTGTGCGTGCATGGAGGAGACCCAAGAGAGCCCGGGAAAGCTGAAAACCAAGGAGAATTAATATCTGGCTGCAACTTTCAATGTGTTTCTTTAACCCACACACAGAACTATCAGTAGTGAGACCGAGACCTTGATCAGGTGACTCCTGGTGCAGTGCTTGTGCCACTGCCCCTATATTTAAGACACCGGAGAGTCTCGAGGTGACAAAGTGGTGATACTGTAACAGGTAACCTCTGTGTTACTGAACCTCAGAAACACCTCCCAGTCTGCAGAGTGGGACTCCGAGAGACCAGCCCCCGCCTGGAGCGGCTAGGAGCCGTGGCAGGCTTCATCCCCCGGGGCAGGCAGCAGCCCCCCCCGCCCCCGCAGAAACACCTCCTGCCTGCGGGGGGGGGGGGCGGCGAAGGACAGGCAACCTCTGTGTTTATGACTCAGTATTTTGTAAGCTCCCATATTTTGTCTCTGTACTCAAAGTGCTTAGCCCCTGTGCTTTGTCCTTGATTGTAGAACTTGTGTTTAGCTTGAATCATGTAACATTCTGTGCTTTGTTTTTACCAAATAAGATAGCTAGATTTAACTTCTGCATCAAGCTTCTGTAACCCTTGCTTGCCACTAGGCCCACGTAGGCAGGAAGTCTTGCCACGTAAGCAAGGTGTGAGTCTTGTCACGTAGGCAGGAAGTCCCAAGCTCATGTACCTTTTTCTTTGTCTCCCAAATAAGGAAAGTTAGACCTGACTTCCGCTCCTGGCTCCTATAATCTTCTGCCACATAGTTTCTCGTCACTGCCTGAACATATATAAGCCAGTCCCTTCCTTTGTTCGGGGCCCTGGATTTGGAGATTTCTCCCTAGGGTTCGCATGCGTAATAAAGGGTCTGTGACTCATACCTCTCATCAGGAGTTTGGTCGCTTCATTTTCCCGCAACAATACTAGCTGTCTGTTTTGCTACATGTTGTTTTGGGTGCTATCATGGTAGTGATGTTGAGGCAGTGTGGCATGCTAGAAAGAGGGTGGGTTAGGTTCAGATGGAATGGGGTTTTAATCTCAGCTCTATCACTGACTATTTGTGTGAATTTGCATGAGTTGTGCAACATCATTGTATCTTATTCAATCCTTAGAAAAGTCCAGTGAAGTAGCCATTATTACGACCCCTATGTTCTAGGATGCAATGATGTGAACAGCTTTTAAATCTGTAAAATAGGTTTTGGGTTTTTTTTTTGGTGAAGATTGTGTACTTTAATGATAATAATGTACCTAACACAAGGTAATCATTCAATAAATGCTTTTTTGTTTGTCTGATGTTTTTGTTGCTATTTATTCCTGAAGGTGCAGAAGAAGAATAGAAGAATTATGGCTGGGTGGATAAACCCAGAGAGCTTATCTCCCCAGATAGTCAGCAAGAAAATCATAAGATGCTGGTATTAATACTGTAGTAGGTGAAACATCTGAGTGGCTTCTGATTGGTTATCTATTGCTGGCAGAATAAATTACTGCTGTGGCTTAAACAAACACAAACTTACTCTTACTCAGTTTTGTAGGTCAGAGTTCCAGGCACAATGTGGCTCACCTGCATCTTCTGCTTAGAGCCTCATGCAGCTGAAACAAGGGGTGGGCAAGGCTAGATTCCTTTCTGGAAGCTGTGTGTATGGACTCACTTCTCGGTTCATTCAGGTTGTTGGCTAAATTAAATTCCTGACAGTTGTAGGCCAGAGGTCCTTGTGTCCTTGCTGGCTGTCAGCCAGGGACCCATCCTTACTGGAGATCCTTGCTAGATGTTGCTTAATTCCTCCTCTTTTCTCCCCGTGACTTCTCCCTCCAGCAATAGAGGATGAGTCTCTTTCATGCTTAGAATGTCTCCAACTTTTCCTTCTACTGCATCTCTCTGATGGCATTAGGTTTACCTGGATAATCCAGGTTAGTCTCAGCATTTTATAGTCCCTAATCTTAATTACATCTGCAAAACCCTCCATTCTTGCCCTGGGGATTTGGGTGTGGTTGTCACTGGAGTGAGTACATTATGCCTACCATGGTCTATCAGGGGAGAGTAGGTGTAGGCAAACTTTTGCAACAGAAAGACTCATTCATATGAAACCAGGAACAATGAGATGTTAGGAAATACTGTACATTTGGATTACTGAGGCTCTCTGTAGCCCTCTTTTTTTTTTTTTTTTTTTTTGTCCACCGAACATTCCTTTCTTTGGGGGAAGTGCTCCTTCATTCTCTGTTATTTTTACAAGGCTGCCAATCACAAGATTCTACCCGGTTGGCTACAGAAATAGAACCATGATACAGAAATGGGCCAATGAGATCATCTCTTTCCCAGGAACTGCCTCATGAGAGGAGACAAACAGGCATGGGAAGTGAATAGAGAGGAGTCATGGGACATCAGGGGCCAAAGCTCATTTGACCAGCCTCATTCAGTCCTTCCTGACACCTGAAACAACTTCAACACAAGGACCTACTTAGAATCCTTCCCTTTTTGGCTTAAGTTACTCAGAATTGGTATCTGTTGATTACACCAAATAATCTTAACTGTTATGTTGTCCCTCCATATCATGGCCACCACCATCATTACATAAAAGAATATGTATTCAGGTCTCCTTGGTCGGAACTATGCTGGGAACTTATTGTTGACACAATTTCTAATCTCTTTGTTGGAGCTTCTTACCCTGAGCCATGTCTTTTTAACACTTCCTTCATTAACCCTGATCAAACTAAAACAGACAAACAGAAAAGAATTTAATAATATGTATTACCTCAGAAATCCAGTTACATTAAAACCATCAGCCAGGCAAACAGAAATCATTACTCCTTTTGACCTTTTATTACCTACCACATATAAATTACAACACACAATATAATTCTCATTCAAGATGATGATGTGAATCATAAGATTGCAAGTATGAAATGTATTCTGTTTCTTTTATCAGGAAAGTATGCAATACAACTAGTCTTCTTGTTTATTTTTATGATTTGGTGCTTTAAGGAGTAAGCGTAAATTACATAGCACATTCACAGAATGCCTCATCCTATGACAACGAGGTCAATGAGGTGTTATAATACATAAGAGTGAAGATTCAAATTGCCTATAAGACACAAACAGTTGTATTTCTTGTATGATGAGTGAAGGGAGTGTTCTGAGCTACTCACATTTATATAAAGGAGGATTGAAGGAGGCCACTGCTTCTCTTGCCTTGGGTCTGACCATGATTCTTGAAGGCAAGAGGGTTTTAGAATTTGTTCTGATTACTTGAAAGGCAGTGACTCTGGATGGATATGAAAGTGGCCCTTCCTTGGTGCTCCTAAGAAAGCTTTGATGTCAAGAGTTCAATATTTTTTGGCCCTTTCTGGAGAGTTATGGCAAATTTTGTTCCACCATCCTCTCAAAAGGTCAGACATCCAGTGCTCAAGCTAATTCTCCGTGAAGATTAGGATGCAGTGAGTGCGCCTGCTGAGTTACCTTCCAGACCCCTTCACAATGTCTCTTCAGACATCAGGAGCCCAATTTTTCTAAAGAAGAAATTTGGACAAACAGTTTACTCCCTCAGTCTAATTTCTCTTATAGTCAGGAGAACAATCTCTCAAAGACAATTCAGTCCAATAATAGTAATACAGGCACCATAACCACCTCCTGTATCTACATCACACTGCCTTTCCAGAGGGATGGAACAATTTGAAGGTCCTCTCTCCTTCCAGAAGGCAAGGAACAATTGCTCCCTCTTCAACTCCCAGGAGACTGGGTGAGATTAACCTGCAAGGATTTGATCTTCATAAAATCGCACTCAGACATTGTGATCTTCTCTGAGCTTGTAAATGGACTTTTTGATTCTACATTCTATTGAGTTTTTCTTTTGTCTTTCTTTCCTCCCTTCTCTTTTTAAAGACTTTATTTTTTAAGTATATTTTATTGATTATGCTATTACAGTTTTCCCAATTTTCCCCCTTTATCCCTCCTCCACCTTGCACCCCCCCAACCCTCCAGCATTGCCCCCCATCTTAGTTCATGTCCATGGTTGTACATATAAGTTCTTTGAGTTCTCTGTTTCTTATACCATTTTGACCTCTCCCCATGTACTTAATGCCTACCAATTATGCTTCTTCTTCCCTGTACATTTTCCCCCTGTTTTTCCCTTCCCCCTCCCCACTGAAAACACTTCATGTGATGCCCATTTCGCTGATTCTGTTCTTGTTCTAGTTATTTGCTTAGTTTTTGTTTTTGTTGTTTTTCTTTCTTTTATTTTTTTTTTTAGTTTCATTTGTTGATAGTTGTGAGTCTGTTATCATTTTACTGTTCATATTTTTGATCTTCCTTTTCTTGGATTAACCCCTTTAACATTACATATAATAATGGTTTGGTGATGATGAACTCCTTTAACTTGACCTTATCTGGGAAGCACTTTATCTGCCCTTCCATTCTAAATGATAGCTTTGCTGGATAGAGTCATCTTGGATGTAGGTCCTTGCTTTTCATGACTTCAAATACTTCTTCCCAGCCTCTTCTTGCCTGTAAGGTTTCTTTTGAGAAATCAGCTGATAGCCTTATGGGCACTCCTTTGTAGGTAACTCTTTCCTCTTGCTGCTTTTAAGATTCTCTCTTTGTCTTTAATCTTTGGTGACATAATGATGATGTGCCTTGGTGTGTTCCTCTTTGAGTCCAACTTTTTTGGGATTCTCTGGACTTCCTGAAAATATATTTCCTTTGCCAGATTGGGGAAGTTTTCCTTCATTATTTTTTCAGATAAGTTTTCAATTTCTTATTGCTGTTCTTCTCTTTCTGGCACCCCTATAATTTGGATATTGGAACATTTCAGGTTGTTCCAGAGATTTGTAAGCCTCTCCTCACTTTTTTGAATTCTTGTTTCTTCATTCTGTTCTGGTTGGATGTTTATTTCTTCTTTTTGCTCCAAATTGTTGATTTGAATCCTGGTTTCCTTCCTGTCACTGTTGGTTCCCTGAATATTTTGCTTTATTTCATTTTGGGTATCTTTCATTTGTTCTTTCATTTCTCACCTAAGCTCAATTAGTTCTGTGAGCACTTTGATTACCAGGGCTTTAAATTCTCCATCAGATAGGTTGGCTATGTCCTCATCACTCAACTTTCTTTTTAAGGTTTTGCTCTGTTCTTTCATTTTGTTCCTATTTCTTTGTTCGGGGTCCCAGTTAAGTTGTAAGGGGGTGGGGCTTTAAGTATTCACCTGGGCGGTCAATCCTCCTTGCTGTGCTTGTGTGGGAGGGGCCAGAGAGGGGACAATGCAGCTCCCCTGATGGTCTCTAGCCCACTTTTCAATGAACTCTCATGTGAGACTGGGAGTTTCTCCCACCGAGGCAACTGCTGTAGTCCACAGCCACCTCTGAGTCTCAGTTTTCCCTTAAGTCAACCGCTCTCATGCAGCCTTCTGCCTCACCGCAGCCAGCCCTGCCTGAATGGTCTGCCGTCTCACTGCGGGTTCTCTCCCTCTGCCACCTTACCTGTCTGGCTGTTCTGTTTGACCGTTTCTTTAATTCTGTGGTTGTCGGAGTTCCATGCAGTTTGATTTTCTGGCACTTCTGGTTGTTTATTGATTTTAGATTGGTTGTTATTCTCCTTTTGGTTGTGTGAGGAAGTGAAGGGTTTCTACCTATGCCTCCATCTTGGCTGGAATTCTTTCTTCTTTTCTAAAGACTTTATTTTTTTAGAGCAGTCTTAGGTTCACAGCTAAATTGAAAGGAAGGTACCTAAAATTCCTATATACATCTTTCCCTCACACATGCATAGACTCCCCCGTCAGCAACATCACCCACCAGAATGGTACATTTGTTACAGTTGATGAACCTACAATATACATCCTAATCACCCAATATCTTTGGTTTGCCTTAGAGTTCACTCTTGGTGTGGTACATTCTTTAGGTTTGGACAAATTATAGTGTCATACAGAGTATTTTCATTGTGTAAGAAATCATCTGTGCTCTTCTATTCATTGATCCCCTCTAGGACAGCCCCTGGTCTTTTTACTTTCTCCATAGTTGTGCCTTTTCTAAAATGTCATATAGTTGAAATCACATAGTATGCATCCTGTCTTATTCCTTTTCAGATTGGCTTCTTTCACTTATAATATACATTTAATATTCCTCCATATCCCTTTTTGTGGCCTTATAGCTCATTTCTTTTAGTGCTGCATACAATTCAATTGTCTGCATGGACTGCTGTTTGTTTATCCATTCGCCTATTGAAAGACATCTTTGTTGTTTCCAAGTTTTGGCAGTTATGAATAAAACTACTAGAAACATCCACGTGCAGGTTTTTGTGTGGACACAAGTTTTTAACATTTTTTGGCTAAATACCAAAGAGTGTAATTTCTGGATCATATGGTAGGAAAATGTTTAGTTTTGGAAGAAACTGCCAGACTGTCTTCCAAGTGGCTGTACCATTTTGCATGCCTACCAACAGTGAATGAGAGTTCCTGTTGCTCCACATCCTTACCAACACCTGCTGTTTTCAGTGATCTGTGCTTTGGACGTTTCAATATGTGTGTGGTGGTATTTCATTTTAATTTGCATTTCCCTGATGTCATATTGTTATTGAACAAAAGTGGGGTTCAGCTGCTCACCAGTACCCATGGGCAAATTCTGAAGACAAAGGTTCGTGAGAAAGGAAAGAGGTCTTTATTAAAATATTACAAAATTTGTGAGGATGTGGGACACCATGTCTCCAGACTAATTTCTTCTGCAAAACACTAACAAAATCCATCTGTTCCAAAAACACTAAAACATAAGACAATGCCCAGAATTCCTGCTCCATTCATATCTGTCCTTTGGAGCCCAAGGCAGCTAAGTGGGTTGCTGTTTGGCTTCAGGCTCCTTTCAGGGGTCTGCATGTGGGGCTAACACTGGCATTTGCCATGTGGTTTCCAGGACCAGCAAGGTTCTGCAAACCCTGGCCTGCACGTCTGTGACATGAGTTCCAGGGGAAAAGAGAGTGCTTCTCCTTTCCCTCAGTTTAAATCTCCTGACCCAAACTTCTGTGCACTACAGGAGGGTCTAACCCTCCCAGCCAATCCTGTCCTGTTCCTAGGCTAGACTGACAGGATAACACCTCCCCCTGCTTCCATGTGACCTTTGTAGTACATGTGCCCCATCCTCTGGTATTGTCTTTAATCAGGGACTAGAAGGGAGTAGGAGGGCTTTTTCCTCTCTCAATCACTGTTTGCTAGCCTCGTACATGCTCAGCACAATGACTTCCTTCAGCACATGTGAGCTTGGTTACTGGGCAATGCAATGCTGTCCCTGCCTTGGTGTGGTGCCCTCCCTTGGTCTCATGCTCTATCTGTATCAATTTCCCCCTCTAACAAACACTCTGGACATTTGTGATCTTACAAGGGCAAATAGATGAAGGTCTCATTCTTCTGTAACTACTTCCTGGTGGCCAAGATAATAGTCCTACCTATTTCTGGGTCCAGAGATTCTTAATAAAAAGGGGGCCTGGGATGGAGGGTAGTCTTCATGTGAGGGAGAAGAATCTCGTAAAGTCCAGGTCAGTTGGCTGTCCCTGGGAAATGGTGTATATGATGTTCAAAGGATGCATTGCTGGAAAAGTTGGCATCCTTGCTATACTATAGGTGACAAATTTGGCAAGGAGGTTATAAGATATAATCTAAAAATTAGGAGAACCATAACAACTAAGTGACAAAGGTAGGGACTAATTCTACACTGTCCCAGATTAAGAAGAAGGAGTGGCTTCTTAAAAGGAAGGTGTGTAAGGCATGTTACACTTGTCTGAAGCCATTTTGTCCACTATACTTAACTCAAATTAGGCTGAGGGGAATACTCTAAGATCCCCTCCACCCCACTGAAGAATTGTGTGTCTTTTCAGTCTGAACTGTTAGAGTAGAAAATGAAAGCAGTTTTAAGTAAAACTGATATACTACTCCATACTTTACCAACTTAACCATCTCAGTTAAGCCAAACAGTAGTCTCATTTCAGGAGGCAGCGATGTAGATGGGCTTCTTAAGTGAGGTCTATACTGTGTAAATAAGCAACCAGGTAAATGAGGTCATAGGCATACACTCTACGAAATTAAAAGGAAGAACACGAAGGTTAATTTACCCAACAAATCATAAATCAGCCTCCAAGTTTGCAAGACTATAATTTGAGAAGACTTTCAGTGGCAAGGCCTTTGCTGGAATGATATTAAACAGTGACAATTTGACTAATTCTTCCTGTCTCTAAATTGAACATTTCTGGTGATGTCGTCAGGTGCTGAGATAAGACCTGTATGGCATATACAGAAACCAGTTCAGCTTCCAAGGGAAAACAAAACTTCGAAGACAATTAGCTGTACTAGAGTTCAATATTCACAACTGGGAATTGTGCTTTTCCTTGAATCACGATTTTTCTACTTAAGATCACCCTCATTGTCATCAAAGAGACTGCATTAAATCCAGTCTTTAATTTTGCCCGATTATTTGCTTAAACACAAGAACAGCAATCAATTACATAGGCTCTTTAAACCTGCTTTGCTGGAACTTACACATGGAAACATTTGACTGAGCTTTAGTCAACCCTTTAGGGCACAGAAGCCAAGCCACACACTACCGTAAGGCTTTGCTTGCAGTACCTATATTCCTCAAATCATTCAGGTTCCCAAAGTGTCTTAAAGTTTTTTACTTGTCATCTTGCAGGGAAGCAACTTTTGTTCTTTACTTGGAAAGACTGCCTTGAACCACACGACCAAACAAGGTACCAGGCCATTTCTCCAGTGGGTTTTTATTGGCTTCAAAAGTCAATCTCAGTTCCTCAAGGCTTTCTGGTGACTTCCAGAGTCCAGCATGCATCCTTCAGGCATGGCATTGAAGTCAACGTACTGGTTAATAAAACCACAATTAGAAACTGATTTTATCGGATATATGCAAAGAAACTTTATAACCCACTCACTCATTAAGAATGCCAAATTCTGGAGGAATCAGGTAGGGAGAAAGATACAAAGAAAAAAGGAAAATCCTTGCCCTTATAATATCCACCAAAATTGCATCTCCATGCCTTATGCCTTCCATGGCTAAAATCATACAATTTCTTTCCAACTTAATATGAACTTCTAACTCTTAGAAACCTCAATTTTCTTTCAAAACAGCTAAAAGAAGGGACTGAGACTAGCCATAGAATCTTATCTCACACCAGTCAGTATACCAACAGGTACCTTAAATGACCTTGATAAGATCCAAATGTCAGAAGCCCAAATGGCAGAGACATTATTTCACACAAACTGGTACACCAATTGGTACCCATATAGCAGAGACATTATATTCCCAGTGTATGCAAAACTGCAAAGATCAAACCAAGTCCCCAAAAGATAAGAAAGCAAGCAAAGAATAACTGTAACCAAGAACTGAAGTTTTTTTTAAGAACTGAAGTTTCTTTCTTTTCAAAGTTAACTTTTACAAACTTCTACAACCTTCTACAAAACTTCCGTACACCTTCCTATGACTTTCACAAACCTCCTATTTACCTTTTAGTAGCCAAACTCACTTTCAATCCTTGTCCTTTTAATGATGGAAAGAACCATACTCTAACTGGGTATCAGGCAGCTAAAAGTCCTTAGATTTGCGAACACACTCTGTATTGTGAAAAGAGAGGACCACTCAGACATTTGGGATTTTGTCCCACTACTCCAACCATTGGCAATACATTTCCAACTTTATGATGATATAGTAAATTAGGGAACCATTTATTGGCCATTTTCCCCTATAGACCCAAATATACATAGGCCATACAGTGTTAAAATAAAAAATAAATTCCTTTTTAGACTTTGGATGATGGCTGTATATGGACAAATGTACTAAAATTCAGCCCAGTGGACTCTTTTTAGGAATCAAAAGAGAACAACCCCCGATGGCACAAGAGTACAAACACAAGAACATAATTACAAGAGATCCCCAAATGGGAACATATGAACAAAACTTGAACCCACAATTTCATATCACAAGCAGGTTTTAGTGTCTTATTTTCTGCAAACTGGTACTACAAATTGTGGCCCTCAAAGAGTGGCCCTCCAAAGCTCAGGTGATCCTCATCCAATCTTAGAGTCTATCTTCTTCCCAGACCTGTTCCCTCAGTGCCCCCAAGAACGTGGACAGTCCTCATCCAGACCCCTGTTCATTAACTCCAGGTCTCCCTCAGATCCCAACTCATGGCCCCTAGAACCAGAGCTGTCCCCACTGGACCCTGGTTCATGGCCTCCAGTGCTCAAACAATCCCCATCGGATCCCAGTTGCATAGAAGCCCTAATGGTGTGATGATCAAGTGGACTATAGCCCAAATGGTGTGAAGCTCAAGTTGTATAAAGCCTGAATGGCACAGCATCCACATAGCAAACAGTCTGAATGGTAGGCCTAGCTCACCAAGTGGTACTGCAAGTGGTCCTAACCAGACTGAAATGGCATGGAGCCCAACCCCCAATGTGCATGCCAGTTCAGCTCTCCCAGTCTTGGGGTTCCTGTGCCCACCAGACCTGTTTCCTTCCACCAGCCAGGTGTTTCCAGTGGCTGGCACCTCAAGCAGGAGTGAGGTGAAATTCCCCGAGACTGGGAAATCCCCACAGTCCCTCCTTTGGGGTCAGCCTGTCACAGGCAGCCTGGGCTTATCTCTGGGATTTATCAAGGTCCACAGTGTCCCATCTGGGTGTCACCAAACTGTTACTGAACAAAAGTGGGGTTTGGCTGCCTGATGCCACCCACAGGCAAATTCTGAAGACAAAGGTTGGTGGAGAAGGAAAGAGTTCTTTATTAAAATGTTGCACAATTTGTGAAGATTGGATACCCCATCTCCAAGCTCGTCTCTTCTGCAAAACACATAAAAAAACCCCCAAAACAATGCCCAGAATTCCAGCTCCATCCTTATCCATCTTTGGAGCTGGAGGCAGCTAAGTGGGTTGCTGTTTGGCTTGAAGCTCTTGCTTGGGGTCCAGCACTGCCATTTTCCATGTAGCTTCCAGGAGCAGCAAGGTCCTGCAAACCCTGGCCCTCGCGTCTGTGTTGTGGATCCCAGAGGAAGAAAGAATGTCTCTCCCTTCCCTCAGTTTAAATCTCCTAGCCCAGACTTCTGGGTGCTCCAGGACGGTCTGGTCCCCCAGCCAATACAATCCTATTCCCAGGCCAGACTGACAAGACAGCACCGCAGCCTGCTTCCATGTCGACCTTACGGTACATGTGACCCTGTCCTCTGGTCCCGCCTTCAATCAGGGACCTGAAGAGGGTAGGAGGGCTTTTTTCTGTCAGTCACTCTCTCTAGCCTCCCACATGCTCAGCACAACTCCCTTCAACACTGTGCTAACTTGGTTACCAGAGCAATGTGACACTGCCCCTGCCTTGGGTTGGCGCTCTCCCCAGCTTTCTGCAACAGTATGATGTGATATCAGTGTGGTGCCGCCCTTCCTTACTTCTTTCCTTTCTCCTTCCTTTCTTCCCTCTTTCCCTTCCTTCCTTTCTTTTCTTTTAGTAAGATTAAGCAGTTAGAATATACTTACAGTCATCTACCAGGCAGCTTCTTTTCAAGTTTTTAAAAATGTAGTGGTTCTTTTCCAGTCCTGTGGGCTCTCAACAGTCTCCTGGACTCCTACAGACCGATGGCCGCCTGGGCGCCTCGGCGCCTCGTAAGTGCCCTGATGTATTGTTTTTTTCTCTTCCATGACTAGGCCAGCACTTCATTCCTTTAACACGAATGCATTTATTGACTAGTTTTGAAGGGAAATTTATTTTCCTTTGTCTTTCTAAACCACAACTTCGACACCTCCTCCTCTTCATAATTGCCACAGTAGGATGTTCAATTACAGCTAAAAGCCCTAGATTTAAGTGACAGATTAAGAGGCTCAGCAGGTTGCTACTATAATGTTCATTTCACCTGTTGGTTTATTTTTCTAACCTGCAGGCACTGGGCTTTAGGTAAGCATTTTGACTTACACTGTTTGCAGGTGCATCCTGTGGCTGTCCAGCCCTCTCTGCTGGGTGTGTGGTCTTTGGGAGAGGTCAACTGGAGGGTGCCTCCCCTCCTCCCCCTCCCCTCAGGCCAACCTCACCAAGTGCTGTGAGAGAAGGAAGAAGCCTTCCAGACACCACCTCTCCTGCCCCAGCCACCAGCTCCTGGAACAGAGCCTGATGCACAGTGAGTGCTCCATAAAGTCTGCAGAGTAAAATAATAAAGTGCTCCAAATCAGTGAGCCTTAGGTGTCTACTTTTGCTTCAGATAGAGATACAGGGAGAGCTCACAGATGATACCCACTCGTCTTGAAATTACAGAAGAAAAAAATGCATTCCCTGCCCTGCCTCCCCACCCCCATTTTGGCTTCATTTGGCTTCCAAAAGTATATTTCTGCTTCTGTGCATTTTGCCCTCCTTCTGTTCTCTAAGAATTGTTTCCATGTGTCTTTGACCTCCTTGGGCTATCACAGGAAGCTGCTATTGGATGCTTACCTCTTCAGGTGGGATCTTCTCGTAACTGAGGCCAAGACTTTCCAGGGAAGTTTGTACTTTAATAAGAATGATAGACTTCTAGATTCCAAAGAACTGTGGGGTTTCAGACACTCCTTTCAGGTCGAAGAGGAGCTGTCTGGAGGTCTATTCTACTTTCTCCCAAAACCTGCTCTTGTCTTCCTATATGAGTAAGATTGCTATCTCAGACACCTTGGAGCTTCCTTGTAGAAATATTTGGCAGGGACAGCGAGGGAGTCAGGCACTAGTGCTTTAGATGGGGCTCAGCTCCTGTCTCACCTCAGACGCTGGTGTGAGGGCACCGAGCATCTTCCTGGTTGCACCTCTGCTTCCTGTTCCTGCTTGCCAGAACTTATACAGCCACAGGGTCCCTGTGATCAGAGCACTCCACATGGACTTGTCCAGAGCCCTCTCAGACTGATACCTTCTTCAGGGGCCTTCTCTCAAGCTGGAGCTGGATCTTATTCTTGTCTAAGTCATCTGACTTAGGTGCTCCAGGGGTGCTCTAGACTTCCCTTCACTGCATTCAAATTTTCTATGTCTTACTCTCTCAGTGGCTGTAAGTTCCTTAAGGGAAGCTTTCTCATTTTATATCCCTTGTGTCTAGTACAGTTTCCAGCCCATTATAAATACGGGTGAAAAATATTGACACAGAAGGAAGAAAGAGAGAAAGGAGGAGAAAGGGGAGGAGAAACAAGGAGGAGTTTCTGCTCTTTCCCATGAGATGAGTAATTGATTGCCCGCATAGTTCTAATAGAAAACTAGTTGTGAATACATCCCTATGGAATTGAGTTTCCATCTTGAGACACTGGGTACTGGATTGTCTCACAGAGACTTAGCATCCTTGTGTTAGAGTTGTGAAGGGAACATTTTATAGATAATTAAAACTAGGGTTTTTTGGTCTATCTTCTTGATCCCTTACTGTTAGTAACTACTTCAATCTTAAGCTCCATTTTGGTCTTTTACATTTAGCCTTTATCTGTAATCAGTTGGTGTCTGGTAATTGCAAATTATTTGAACAAGAGGCAAATAATATAGCAAGAATTTGAAAAGGTCAGAGGAGTTGTGTCTAAGAATTGCAGCTAGAGGGTTGAAGAAACTTCACTTGAAGCATTAATTTTGGACAATTGCTAGGTCTCACTAAATTAGACTGCAAATGCATCTGATATTCAGTACTGGGTCCTTCTGTGATGAGCAGGCTGAGGCAGAGCTTTCTGGCATGGTTGATGTGAGTCTGTGAGCATGCACATGCCTGAGTATGAACAAGACAAGATTCAGCTCCAGCTAATGTGGTTGAACATTCATGTGGTTGTCAGGTCCAGCATCTATTCTGAGTGGCCAGTGCCCAGGCTATACTAATGACTAAACATGATGATCTTCTTCAAAGCAGTGGGGCTATAATGTCTACATTTGTAGATGGGGATGGGGGAGAACTACAAATGCTCCCATTCCTCCTGAAGAAAAAAATACTCTTTCCTTCTTCTCCCTCTTCCTCCTTCTCTTCTCCCATCCCCTCCCCTCCCCTCCCCTTCCTCTCCCCCTCTCTCTCTCTCTCTCTCGGCCACAAAGTATGTATTAAAGTTGGGTAAGTTTCAAACAAAAATATTACATTTTTATATCTTACATTTTAGGCTAATCTGGAGGTTTAGTCTAACCCTAATGAACATAAGAATAATGCTAATCAAGTCAGAAAAGTAAAGACACCCATCCTTATTCATTCCATTCATGTTGCAGGTAATCATTTCTCCATTCTGGGAGGAATCTTTCTGAAAGAATTCCTGATGGAGGGACTATTTTTGCATGTCAGAAGTTTCCCCAGAAGAAAAGAAGGCCACCAGTCAGGAGAACTTTGGGATGTAAATGTCTTTGTGCCTCTTAATCTCATCCCAAATGTCTAAGAGGTGTGATGCAGAGAAGGTGCTGAAGAAATGAAAGTGAACAGTGGAGGCTTCCTTCCATTCACCTACATTTGAAATTGCACTTCTGCACTTGTGATTTTCTAGGGAGGACAGGACCATGGTGCCTGAGCCTCTCAAGATTGCTTCCCTTAGCTTCTCTACCAAGAGAGAAGAGGGATCAAGGGTATGCAGCCTTTACTCATAATCCTCCACTCTCTAAACTGACCAAGGAGTATTCCATAATTTTGGTCTCTTCAGGATTTTCTAAGGGTCCTATTAGCTCTCCTGAGTAACCATAATGCTGGCTTGGCCTGACAGGGCCTCAGGGGTAAAGACCCCATTCATAGCCTCTAACTCCACATCCCCAGCCTGAGAAGTCCATCAGCCAGGGCACTGCTTATATATGTCACCTTGTTCTAGATGTCCTCCCACTTTGGTGCCCACTTGCCCTAGGCTCAGAGTTAGAGACAAGCTTCTCCAAGGCCTAGGTGGGCATCCCATAGGCTTTCTCTCCTGTTCCTACAGAGGGCTGAGCACACAATCTCACGATTACTAGGAGTTCCCCCAGGTGCCCACGTGCCTTTTACAAGGCAGCTTTATTTCTCTCCCCTTTTGTTTCTCCTTTCTCCATTTTCACTCTTTCCTTCCCTGCCATTCTTTACCTCCACTTTCACTCTCTTATTTTTGTGTCCTTATCTTCTCTCCCCTCTGTTTCCCTGAACTCTCTTTCCTCCCTACAGAGTCAGCTTCTTCCCTACGTGGTCATGCCATCTCTTGCAAGCCCTAAGAGTACCTCCTGGCCCTGCCCCACCCTCCACAGATCCAAATGCTGCTGGGTTTCCTGGCCCATCTCCCTACACCTGCATTTCATATGACCAGACTGGTTTTCTTTTTTTTTTTTTCTCCCTGGTATAGCTCTTCTTCTCATCCTGGCTATAAGCTCTTTAGAGGCAAGCACTACACTCTTATTTCTTTGTGGATCCCCTCACAGACTGGAAAGTGTTTTAAAAAGCACTTGGCTTTTGTTTGGTTGATGCAAATTCTGAATTAGCAAACCTCAGACCAGTTTAGCTTCCTACAGGGCTAAGGTCAAGGCCAGGGTGAGTACAGAGACTGAGTTGAGTTGTCTTCCCCAGTAGGTCCATGAGGAGGATTAGAATGGGGGCCTAAATGCTTAGGCTTTGGAGCCAGAGAATTGAGGGATCAAATCCTAGCTCTATCACTGACCAGCTGAGGGACTTTGGGCAAGTAATCCTATCTCTCTGAGTCTCATTTTTCCCATCATTAAGATGGGGACAATAGTCCTGGTTGCTGTGATGATTAGATAAGATGTAGTTTTAGAATGTCACCGAACGCTATTTTCTTCTCTCTCCCACAGTCCCTATTTGCTGAAGACCGAGGACACAAGTGCCAAGCTCTGGGGCAGCATTCCCTGGGCGCTGTCATATAAACTGAGAGGGAATACCCAGGTCCAGCTGGCTGGGGCTGCTCACAGCAGGCTTAGGGTACTGGGGAAGTCATTCTCACACCTCAGGGCAAAATGAACAACCAGCTCTTGCTCTGACTCCAAGGCTACTCCATCTTGTTAGCTTTCTTGGGCTGATGCTGATACATTGGGGCCTGGGAGAGTACAGACCATCCTGGAGCATCGGTGACAGGTGAGTGGCTGGCAGACATG
Organism: Micronycteris hirsuta; assembly: GCA_004026765.1. Lineage (NCBI taxonomy): Eukaryota > Metazoa > Chordata > Mammalia > Chiroptera > Phyllostomidae > Micronycteris > Micronycteris hirsuta. The sequence goes on along the minus strand of PVJI01017700.1, from coordinate 2,030 downwards.
CGGCCCTCAGTGGCTGGGCCCACGACTACAGGATGGCTTAGGCCTAACCTGGCTAGAAGGTCCAAGGGGACCTTACCAGATGTATGTAAGACCTTCCTTTAGTTATCAGTTGAGTGAGGCTACAGAGCTCCTGGACTGCAGACAGTGCTGGGTCTCAGACATACCTGACTGTGAAGAGGCTCCAGGCCCATGTGCGAGGCTATAGCCCATTCCCCACTCTGCCTTGGTGAGTCTAAAGTGTGGTGGTTAAGAGCAAGTGCTTTGGAGCCACACAGACTTGGGTTCAGTCCTTCACTGACCAGCCCTGTGACCAACACCAGTAACTCAGATGTCCTTGAACCTGTTTCCCCATCTATAAAAATGGGGATGATAACCTCATGGCTTGTCATGAAGTAGCATGAGATAAGTTGTGCAAATCTTGTAGTAAAGATCACAGAGAAGGCCCTCAATAAGAGGGTCTATGCTTAGAGGTGGCACGTTCTGTGGTCTATTGCCTGGAGGAGAATGTGGGGGAAGTGGAAGAGCTTTACAGATACACAAATGCACGCATTTGGAGCTGAAGCTGAGAACGTGCCCTTCTGGGCTGCCAGATTCTGAGCCCAAGATTGATTGTCTGCTATCCGAAATCCCTGAAGGGGTCATGGGGGACAGCACAGGTCAAATGCACACAAGGAGCTAGGTATCAGGGTAGTTTGTTTGAGTGACTGAATCCTTCCACTGTGGGGTTTTCATGTGTGTGAAACGTGCAACGTAGCATGCACTGACAACATTTTCATAAGGCCCAGGCACTTCCACAGGATACTCCAGAGCCTTCCACCTAAATTGTTTTGCTGTCAATAGCTGACATTATAATGACATTGCAGGAGGGACTCCTCAGGAAATCACTGCTCATTTCCTTTCAGGCAGTTCGTTTACCTGCAGAAGCTGGACTCTCCTCTGTTCTGCAACGTTAGGCAATTGACATGATCCCATAAGTCAATTTTGCAGCTGAGTGGACCGAGGTCCCAGAAAGCCAAAGTCCTGAAGTGGAAAATATCAAGCAGGTGACTCATTAAGGCTTGAGTCTTGGACTTGAGCCCTGAGAAGAAGCCTACAGATTGCTGATCATATCGGACGTTGGGAGGCTGGCTGGACTGGGGCCTCTTTTTAGGGCAGTGTGAGAAGCATGCTTGGGAATATTTTTCACTGCTGATTTTTCAGGTTTTTAAGTGCATTTATTCTTTCACCTAGCTCACTTTGATTCTTCATTCACTTCTCACCATCAGCCTCTGGTGCTAAAAACTTTCCTCTGGTGCCTTTCATACTGTTCCATTCAAGGTACATGAAGACATGCTCCCTTTCTTCAAGTACCCCCACTCAACAAAGGTTATGCCTTTGGTTTCCCTGAGAAGATTGAGACTCACCGGACTGACCTCTGGTCACCTCTCCTCCACTCCAGTGTATTTCTAGTTTGTCACCTCTCTCCATGTCAGCAGTTTCAGAAGATGAGGTGGCCATTCTCTTCCACAGAGCCAGCCTCTGATGCCATCTTTTCTGCCTTGACCCCGGATTTCTCCTCTCTCTTTCTCTCTGCTGTTTCCTTTCAGACTTTCAGACATGCACTCAAGCCAACTTCTACTTCTTTTCACTGGTGAGCTTCTTAAGCAGTCATCCACATCCATTGTTACTGCTTTCTTGCCCGCGGGACCCCTTAAACCTTCAATGTCTGCCTCTCCTGATTCTACTCAAATGGCACCCCTGAAGGTCACATGTGTCTCTCCAATGGTCCAGTTGCTTCATGCTCATCACCCAGTGCTGTGTAACCATGGATGCTCTTAATAACACATCTTCTTTAAAACTCTTTCCTCCATAGGCCTGCATGATATTCAACTCTGAGCTCTCTTCACACTTGTGACTTGTTTTGTCTCTCATTCCCTTGACATGTCTTCCATTCTTCACCCTGGAGCTATACAATCTTTAGGGCTCAGTTACTACTCTTATAATTTCTCATTTTCCTCTGAAAGCTCACTCACTCTCAAATTCTTTTTTTT
>PVJI01017699.1:0-35034 GCA_004026765.1 Micronycteris hirsuta | reverse complement strand
TAATGCTCTCCAGTTCCATCCATGCTGTTGCAAAAGGTATAAGCTCCTTCTTCCTCTCTGCTGCGTAGAATTCCATTGTGTAAATGTACCATAGTTTCTTGATCCATTCATTTGTAGATGGGCATCTAGGTTGTTTCCAGCACTTAGCTATTGTGAATTGTGCTGCTATGAACATAGGAGTGCAAAGGTTCTTTTGAACCCCAAGTAGGAAAGTTAACATCTAACCATAATAATTAAATGAAAATAAAAGGTGGATTCCACCAAACAATAATCCCTTAAAAAGAAAGATTTAGAGGGAATTCAGCCAGTATTGTAGAAATTCTTAAAATTAGAATTAATTTGACCATGCCAGTCTCCCTATGATACCCCCATTTTGCCAGCCAAAAAGCCTTGCTCTGATTCATATAAATTTGCACAAGATCTTAGGACCATAAATGATGTTTTCCAGGCCGTACATCCTATGGTACCCATCTCGCATATTCATTGACCACAGTGCTGGGGATAGCAAATGGTTTTTGGTCCTAGACTTGAAGAAGGCTTTTTTTCCCCCCTGCAAAGTCTCAACCATTATTTACCTTTGAATAGCAGGACCCAGAAACTAAAACCATGTTCCAATACTGTTGGACTGTGTTGCCACAAGGATTTAAGAATTCCTCCACCATATTTGGGAAAATATTAGAAAGGTTCTGGAATATTTCATTGAAATTGATAATTCTTCTACAATGTATATATGACTTACTAATAGCTAGCAGTAGTTATGAAGGCAGTTTGCTTGACACCATCACAGTTCTGAATCATTTGGCAAAAAAAGAGGTATAAAGTATGGCCTCACAAGGCCTAGGTTTGCAAACAGGAGATAGCATACTTGAAATTCCAACTGAAATAGGGCACTAGGAAAATTGCAGAGAACCCAAGACAGCTTCATGAATTCTTAGGGATTGTAGGGTTTTGCCAAATTTGAATTCAAAACTTTGGCCTTATAGTGAAACCATTATATTATTCTTTGAAAGGACTAGACCCTGAATCCCTTGAGTAGACAAGAGCCTGTCAGGCAGCATTTTACACCTTGAAGGAAAAAGCAGTTTCAGTGCTTACACTAAGATTGCTGAATACATAATAATCTTTCAAATTACGCACTCATGAAAGGAAAGGAATTGGTCTTGTGTTACTTGGCCAGACTCTGGGAAATACCCTTCAACTCACTGCTTATCTCTGGAAGCCTTAGAGCATTTAAAGCAACAATGAACCATTGTTCACTTCAGAAATCTCTCAGAATATAGGACAGACACTACAGATTCGATGGAAACTGCATGCACCTTGGAGATCCCAATCTATAGGGAAGACTGAGAAAAGGAACTACATAATAAAGAAGACCCTGGCAAAAATATGCCAGAAAACACATAAGATAACCTTCCAAATTTCTCTTTTAGGAATACCCCTTTTAGATTTAGGAAATGAATCAAAAATTAAACAATACGTACAACATTTAGGGCAAACACTAACGCCTTTCTATAAGTTTGCTAACTGCAGGTCCATTTACCCAGCTCAGGAGTCCCTACACCCACTCCATCGGGGAAACCCAGTCTTACTAAAGACAGGGAATACTGAACAGCAGTTAGCCAAACAATGGGCCAGTCCCGATGACAACCTTCTGACAGCACAGTCTTCCCTAAAGGTCATAAGATTCAAGCTTTTGCTCCATCACACAAGGAATCTATCCTAACTACATTATGAGAATACAGAAAAGCCACATGCACAAATATTTTCATCATTGTGTTATATCTAACTGCAAAAATAGTAGAAGGAACATAAATAGAACATGGAAAATTGGTGAAGTGAAAGTGAATGATATAATATCATAGAATATAAAATTATATATACAAGGCAACTGTACTTTATGTTAGGGATGATTTCCTGAATACCACATATAACTCAAGACAACTATTCACCTAGGAATAAATGTCAATAGGATGATGAATTTATAGAGTATGCACATCTACAGTCATGGTAGCATATTTGTACCATATGCTTCTTTTATGTTTTCAGCCTTATCTCTCATATTTCTCAGTGTTCTCTCTAAAATGCCAAAAATAGATAAAATTATTTCATCTATTGTTTGGCCATCTTTGCAGAGTTTTAACCAACTCAAATTCCATTCCGGTATAATTTCTTTTTGGGTCCATTTTTCAGCACCAGAGTAGTCCACCATTTGAGTTATAAAAGATACCACAATAGTGTTATAGAGAATTTTATATTATAAATACTTTACATAATAACAATTGGATACAAGAGATATTCAATAGCTGTAAAAACCATTTACAGAATTTGATATATGTAAATTACAGCATGTTTCACATGCTACTAGAAAAAGTGGTGGACGTTTCTATTTTGCAGTTAAAGTGACACTCTATAAAGAAACAACATAAATCCAATTTATATTCATGCCACATTTAATATTAAAATCCTAGATTTATATTTTTATTTCAGCAAGTTATTTAAATATGTGACTAATCCTAAATGATAGGCCAAAACCTAATTTGTATGCAGCAATCAAAATTAACTTTAAAATACTTAATCAAGTCCCAATAAAATGTTATAATAACCATATATTGTGCATTGAATTACGGCCCCCCCAAAAGCACATTTATACTTTAAACCCTAGAACATGTAAATATAAACTTATTTGGAAAAATATTTTTGCAGATATATTTAAGTTGAGATATTATAGAGCTGAGATCATCCTGGATTATCCACATGGATCTTAAATTCAATGACAAATATCCTATAAAAGACATACAAAGAAGAGACACAGAGGAGAGGAGACAGTAACTTGAAGACAGAGATGAGAGAGCTGTGGCTATAGCCTAGAAACACCTAGGAAGACATGAAGATAACCAAAGCTGGAAGAGTCGAGGTAAAGAATATTCCCTAGAAAGACTGGAAGGAGCATGACCCTACTGACACCTGGATTTTAGACATTTGGCCTCCAAAACTGTGCAAGAATATATTGTTTTAAGCCATCAAGATTGTGGTAATTTGTTAAAGAAGCAACAAGACACTGATACACCATCCTTTCATTTCTCTCCTTTTTTAAATAAAGTGTTTTTTTTTTATTTCTAGTAGCAAAAGTACTTTTTTATAAATATGCACTAACCCTTGAGGGTCAGAAAGATAACACACACACACACACACACAAATATACATACAGCAAAGGACTACCAAATTAATACATGTTTACATGTATGATTTATACTTTATTACATGATTATACTTGCAATTACTTTTACAAACGTAATTTATCATTCATTATAATGCTTCAAAATAAACTAGTTCCAAGTTTTCAAAAGGACTTTGCCTGCAAAAGCATAATAGCTCCTCATTACATCTCATCATTAGTCATCCCTAAAATGAATTGAATATGTCTGATTCTTACGAGAATAACAGATTTAATTATTTAGTAAATTTATCAATGTTTGTACATCTAATAAAATCCAAAAACTTCAGGAAGAGAAATCATAGAATTCCAGATAAATATAAGTTAAGAAAACACAATAAATTCTGCTTTACAACTTTTTCTTTTTATTGAATTTACTGGGATAATGTTGGTTAAAAAAACATATAGGTTTCAAGTGCACCATTCTATAACATATCTACATATTGCATTATGCTCTCATCGCCCCAAATCAAGTCTCTTTCTCTCATCATTTATTCCATTCTTGTCCCATTCCACCTCCCACCACCTCTCTTTCCCTCTGGACCTCACCATACTGTTGTCTGTGTCTCTTTTTCCTTTTCTTAATTCCTTCAACTTTTCACCCAATGCATAAAACCCCTTGCCCTATGACAGCTGTCAGTCTCTTCTACGTATCTATGATTCCTTTTCAATTTTGTTCATTAGATTCCACATATAAGTGAAATCATTTGTCTTTCTCTGACTGGCTTATTTCACTTAGCATAATACTCTCCAGGTCCACCCATGCTGTCACAAAGGTAGGATTTCTATCTTTTTACACACAAGTTACATTCCATTGTGTTACACAACTGTTTTATCTACTCATCTATTGATGGGCACTTGGGCTGCTTCCAAATCTTGGCTATTATAAATAGCACCACAGTGAACATAGGGGTGCATATATTCTTTTGACTTAGTGTTTCAGTTTCTTCGAATATATTCCCAGGACTGGAATTACTGGGTCATAAGGCAGTCCCATTTTTAATTTTTTCAGGCAACTCTTTGTTGTTTTCCATAGTGGCTGCACCAGTCTACATTCCCGGCAACAGTGCACAAGGGTTCCCCCTTTTCCACATCCCGACTGACACTTATTGTTGATTTATTGATGGTAGCCATTCTGACAGATGTGAGATGATACCTTATTGGGGTTTTACTTTACATTTCTCTGATGATTAGTGACATTGAGCATCTTTTCATATGTCTATTGGACATCTGTATGTCCTTTTTTTGAGGAGTGCCTATTTAGACCCTTTGCCCATTTTTAAGTAGATTGTTTATTTTCTTGATGTTACATTATACAAGCTCTTTATAAATTTTGGAAATTAATCCCTTATCAGAAGTATCATTTGCGAATATATTCTCTCATTTAGTAGGTTGTCCTTTCATTTTATTGATGTTTGCCTTTGCTGTTCAAAAAGCTTTTTAGCTTGATGTAGTCCCATTTGTTTATTTTTCTTTTGTTTCTCTTGCCTGAGGATATATATCAGAAAAAAAATATTGATACAAGAAATATGTGAGATTTTACAGTCTATTTTTTCAAGGATTTTTATGTTTTTATGACTTACATTTAAGTCTTTAATCCATTTTAAGTTTATTCCGGTGTATGAGGTAAAGAGGTGGTCTAGTTTAATTTTTTTTTATGTATCTGTCCAATTCTCCCAATACCAATAATTGAATACACTGTCTTTATCTCATCGCATATTTTGCCTCTTTTGTCAAATACTAATTGACCATAAATGTGTGGGTTTATTTCTGAGCTCTCTATTGTGTTTCGTTGATGTAATGACTGTTTTTATTCCAGTATCACGCTCTTTTGATTCCTATGGAAGTGTAGTTTGATACCAGGTAGAATGATTCCTCCAGATTTGTCTTCTTTCTCAAGATTGCTGAGGCTATTTGGGGTACTTTATGGTTCCATAAATTTTTGGAATATTTTTTCTAGTTCTGGAAGATATGTTACTGGTATTTTAAGCAGAATTTTGTTGAATTTATAGAATGCTTTGGGTAGTATCGACATTTTAATTATATTAATTCTTTTTATCCATGAACGCAGTGTAGACTTCCACTTATTTACATTTTCCTCAATTTCTTTCTTTAGTATTCTATAATTTTCTGAGTAGGCAGGTCCTTTACAAAATTGGTTATATTTATCCTTCACCACCTAATTTTTTTTGCCATTGCAATGTGATTTTTTTAGTTTATCTTTCTGATAGTTCAGTATTAATGTATAAAAATGCCACCAATTTCTGAATATTAATTTGTGTTCTGCTACTTTATTGAATTCATTTATCAGTTCTGGTAGTTTTTTTGGTGGAGTCTTTAGGGTTTTCTACATAAAATGTCATGTCATCTGCAAATAATGACAGCTTTACTTTTTCTGTTCCAATTTGTATGCCTATTATTTCTGCTTGTCTAGTTGCTGTGTCTAGGACTTCCAGTACTATGTTGAATAAGAGTGGTGAAAGCAGATGTCTCTGTCTTATTCCTGAACTTAAGGGAAACACTTTTAATTTTTGTCCATTGAGTATGATCTTGGCTGTTGGTTTGTCATATATGTAACATGCCTTATAATTTTATTCATTTATTGACAAGCGATAGGGAGCAGAGATACACTTGCCAGTTTGTGCAGGACAGACACATCTCTGAAAAACGTGCATCCACTTGCACCTCATCACCTACCTCCATTAGCCTCTCTCTGACACTCTTGGTGTTTCAAATAATTTTGAACTCCCAAAATTAAATCAAGCATCCAAATTATGAAAATTATTTTATTGACCAGATCATACAATGAGATATTATCTCTAATAATAAAATAAATAGCATATTTCTATTATGCATATGTATTCTTTTTTTTTTAAGAATAAAAATCATAAATAAATTTACACACTGAGATTCTTACCTCAAATCTTCCCTGAATTAATATTGTTCCCTCAAAACTTTGGGCACAGATTTCTTTAGAGGTACAATTTTTCACCAACATCCTATTTATAGAGTAGATAACGAAACAAGAGCCAAAGAGCTTTATGTTTAAATGAGCTGCATGATCTAACCTTTTGTATTTTTGTATCAGTGGCATGACACACTTCATGTGTAAGCCTACATATAATAGTGGAATCATTTTACAACCAAATTTCATTTACAACCCTGAGCCCACCAAACACTGCATATCTCTTAACTTTAAATAACATTTTTTATATAATAGTGGAATCATTTTACAACCAAATTTCATTTAATATATATAATAGTGGAATATAATATAATATAATAGTGGAATCATTTTACAACCAAATTTCATATAATAGTGGAATCATTTTACAACCAAATTTCATTTACAACCCTGAGCCCATCAAACACTGCATATCTCTTAACTTTAAATAACATTTTTTTCTGTTCATCTTTCTCTGGCTGAAGTATAATGAAGACTATAATAGGTGATAAGAATTAATGGGTTTTGGAATAGTCGGACACAAATAAAGCTAATTCAGCAAGAGAGTGTGTTGGTCAAGATGATGTGATGGCAGTAAACATACAGAAATATATCTAAGAAAAAATGGAAACAGAATGAAATTATTTTGCATAAAACTAACAAACAATGAAAGGAAAAGGAAAATAAAGGGAAAGGAAGGAAAAGAGAGTGGGAAAGGGAAAGGGAGATGGAAAGGGAGGCAGGCCACTGAAATATGGCTTCTACTCCATTATTCCACTAAAGTCATCACACCAGCGTCACCAGACATTTAGTTGATGAATCCAGTGAATACTTTTTAATGTATCTTTTCTGGGCCTCACTGCAATGTTTGACTTCTTTTTTCTTTTTAAGATTTCATATATTTAGTTTTAGAGAGAGGGGAAGGAATGGAGAAAGAGAGGGAGAGAAACATCGATGTGCAAGAGAAACATTGATCAGTTCACTCTCAAATGCCCCCAACCAGGAACTTGGCCCATGATTCAGGCATCTGTCCTGACCAGGAATCAAAGCGGTGACCTTTCAGTTTACAGGAAGACACCCAACCCACTGAGCCAGTGTTTGACCTTATCTTAAAATATCCACCCTTTGCTTCTCTAATACCACTGGCTGCCTTTAGCACACAATTCCAAACAATACTTCTTTTAAAGCATGAGATTATTCTAATAATATATTGTTAAATTTGCATTATGTAAATACACAATACCTATACATAGTGGAAGACATTATGAAAACATTAAATGTGATTGTTATCTCAAAGTGATAGGTGATATGAGATCTTATATTGCTTTTTCTCTATTTTTTGTTTTGTCAAAATAACTTATTAAAGGTCATTTTTGTATGTACTTGGAAAAATTAAAATATTACAAATATAAAGATAAAGAGATGTTTCTTTACACAAGGAATTTTTTTGTACCAAAATTAGAGTGACCTTTCTGAATATATTGGACAATACCACTCTCAGGTATTTACCCAACAGAAATGTATATGTATATCCATCAAAATACATGAATAAAAATGTTAATATCAGTATCATATGTAACAATCATAAATTGCAAAACTACCAAAATGGCCATTAAGAGTGGAAACCATAAGTTGTAATATATTCACTCAATAGTATACTACATAGCAAAGAAAATCAAACTAAAACCGTACAACAAAAAATGTAAACATCTCACAAAAACAATGTTGAAATAAAACACCATACACATACATACTGTAGATTCCATTTATCTAAAATTAGAAACCAGGCAAAACTAGCCCATTGTGTCAGGATAGTGATTATTCTTGGGAAGATATAGGGCTGAAAGAGACCACAACAAGGGCTACTTAGACACTAATGAATACTTTTTCATTTGAGAGAAGCTTCCATGAGTGTGACCAGTTTTTAAAAAGTCAAGCTGCACACTTGTAATTTGTGCATTTTTTCTGCATGTATGTTAATATTTCAGTAAAAGTTCATAACAACTGAACTAAAAACTATTGCCTTATTTGAACTGAGGAAGCATCACTACTATATTTCTACATGGATTAAGTTCTCCCCTTCAAAAAGGTCTGGACCACATTAAATATAGTTGCACCCACTCCAGAAAATAGTGAAAAGAGTAAAATCAATTCAAAGGCAAGGTTCTGATGGCAGGTTTTTTTTAATTTTTATTTCAAGACCTAACTCTTTTTTAAATTATATTTTATTGATTGTTATTACAGTTGTCCCAATTTTTCTCCCCTTTATCCCCCTCCACCCTGGAACCCGCACCCTCCAGCATCCCGCCCCCCTTAGTTCATGTCCATGGGTTGTACGTATAAGTTCTTTGGCTTCTCCACTTCCTATACTATTCTTAACCTCCCCCTGTCTATTTTGTATCTACCAATTACACTTCTTATTCCCTGTACCTTTTCCCCCATTCTTCCCCACCCCCTACCCACTGATAAACCTCCATGTGATCACCATTTCTGTGATTCTGTTCTTATTCTAGTTGTTTGCTTACCTAAAAAAACTAACTCTTTTGCATTGCCTTTCAGTGTTTATGTGTGTGTGCACAGTAGAGCTCAATTCCTAAAATTTATCTCTTTGTTTTATTGTCTAACTTAATGCTGTTGCACATTAAAAAGAAAAACATCTCTGAAACCCAAATTAGGTCAGGACAATGAGGGAAGCCAGAAATCAGAGGATAATCAAAAAGTAAATGAAACCTCTGGGCAGTCTAGTCAGAAAATCACATATTTAAGGGGGTTAAAGGGGAAAAATTGGGACAACTGTAATAGCATAATTAATAAAATATATTTTTTAAAAAATCACACATTTAAGTCCTGACTCATCCCCTTATTAGCTGTGACTTTAGAAAAGCCACTCTCCTTTTTCGGCTTCAGTGTTCTCACCTGCAACAGACTATTTAGTGAATTTTCTTAAGAAACAAAAAAAGAGAACAAATTTGGGCAGAAGAAATATTCTTCAAATAAAGAATAAAATATTTCAAAAGAGTTTCACCTAAGTAATAATGCTGCAATTAACCCAATTAACCAAATGTCTATATTTTATTGAAAACTCCTCTGATACTATATTTATATTACTGCCTTTCGTATTATGTTATTTACAAAGGTGTATATTGTTGTTTGTTAGTCTACACTCATTCATATATTAACTAGGAAAACTTTGGGAGTGCTACATATTCATTTTGGACATATTATTTGAGAAAAAGGACAATGTTAATGTAATAAGAAAATCTTTAGCTCGTATTGATAAAAATGATACCGTACTGAACTACGTGTCTTAGAAGGCGCTCCCAATGTTCAATAAAATGTTCAAGAATGGAATTCTCATTAACCTTGAACATCCTCCAGATGTTCCTTTGATAACATTAACTACCTTACACACCATGTGATTTCAGCCCACTGAACCATACAATACATGGTGTGAATGCACATGTGGAAGTTGAAATCAAAGTTTGAGAAAGGTGGATTGTCTGATTTCAGATGAACCTCTACAGACTCAATATTTTTGTTAGCTCTTAAAGTTAGCAATGTGTTTTTTTTTCCTTTAGTCACTTATCCAGATGATGCACTCGTATATTCTATGTTCTTTCTTATTTTAAAGGAAGATGAAATGTCTGCATAGCAGGTATCTAAAGGTTCATGGTATAAGATCTGCAGGATTTTTGCAGCCAATGATGGTCATAACTGAAATAGTAGCAAGATTTTTAGCTTGATTTAAAATAAAAGATAGAGGTCAAGATGGAGGCATAGATAAGCACGCTTTGTCTCCTCACAAAACTACAACAAAAATTACAGCTAGACTAAAAAACAATAATCACCCAGAATTATCAGAAAATCAAGCTATATAGAAGTCCAACAACCAAGGTTTTAAAGAAGCCACATTCATCCAGATGCACAGAAGGGGCAGAGATGCTCAGAGAGGCATGGAGACTCTGAGTGATGTGGAGAGGCGTGGAGACATGGAATGGGTGGTGCACATCCATGTGCGTTGGATAAAAATCAGGAGAGATACCTCAGAAGCAAGGGATCCCAGGCCCAGACCAGACTAGACCATCAAGCCCAGGGTTCTAGGACCAGGAAGATAAGTCCCCATAACTTCTGGCTGTAAAAACCAATGGGGTTTGGGGAAGCAGAAGAAACTGCAAGATCCTCAGGAAACTCCCATTAAAGGGTCAATGACAGACTTAGGACTTACAAAGACGCACTCCCTCTGGGATTCAGCACTAGGGCAACACCTGGAAGGACACCAGTGGCAGACAAGGAGAAATTGAAGTGACTGGCAAAAAGGAGAGTGCTGGGAGACAGCTTCCTCCTGGGCAAAACTCCAGAGGCCAGGCAGTGTCATTGTCCCTTCTCCAAGCCCTGCCCCACACAGAGCCACAAAGCAGTGCCATGGGTTGCCCCACCCAGGCCATTACTTAAGACTCTGCCCCATCCAGCTTACTGGTGTGCTTTCCTATAATAGGCCCTGCTACAAAGACAGGGAGTCAAAGCATTTCTACCTAATACACAGAAACAAACAGGGAAGCTGCCAAATTGAGGGGGGAAAGAAATATGGCCCAAATGAAAGAACAGAATAAAACTCCATAAAAAGAACTAAATGAAATGGAGATAAGCAACCTATCATAGGCAGAGTTCAAAACACTGGTTATCAGGATGCTGAAGGAACTCATTGAGTACTTCAATGGCATAAAAAAAGACCCAGGCAGACATGAAAGCTACATTAAGTAAAATAGAGAAAACTATACAGGGAATCAACAGTGGAGGGAATGAGGCAGAGAATCAAATCAATGACATGGAACACAAGGAAGAAAAAAGTATTCAGAACAGAACAGCAAGAAGAAAAAAGAATTTAAAAAATGAGGATAAGCTAAAGAGCCTCTGGGACATCTTTAAATGCACCAACATCTGAATCATAGGGGTGCCAAAAGGAGAAGAGAAAGAGAAAGAAATTGAAAACTTATTTCAAAAAATAATGAAGGAAAACTTCCCTAATTTGGTGAAGGAAATAGACATGCAAGTCCAGGAAGCACAAGGAGTCCTAAACAAGATAAACCCAAAGAGGACCACACCAAGGCACATCATAATTAAAATGACAAAGGTTAAACATAAAGAGAGAATCTTAAAAGCAGCAAGAGAAAAGCAGATAGTTACCTATAAAGGAGTTCCCATAAAACTATGAGCTGATTTCTCAAAAGAAATTGTGTGTTTGAGGTGGGGGGGAGGGCGGGGAATGGAGACAACTCTAATTGAACAGCAATAAAAAAAAAGTTGTTTAAAAGAAAAGAAAGAAAATTTGCAGGCTAGAAGAGACTGGCAAGAAGTATTAAAAGAGATGAAAAATGAGGGCCACAACCTAAATTATTCTATCCAACAAATCTATAGTTTAGAATTGAAGGGCAGATAAAGTGTTTCCAAGATAAGGTAAAACTAAAGAGTTTATCATCACCAAACCATTATTATATGAAATGTTAAAGGGACTCAAGAAAAAGAAAAAGATCAAAACTGTCACCATTAAAATGGCAATAAGTTCACAATTATTAACAAATGAATCTAAAAAAACAACAAATTAAGCAAACAAGTAGAATGAAACAGAATCATAGATATGGAGATCATTTGGAGGGTTACCAGTTGGGAGGGGGAAGGGTAGAATGGGTTAAAAGGTTTAAGGGATTAAAAAGTACAAATTGGTAGGTACAAAATAGACAGGGGATGTTAATAACACTATAGGAAATGAAGTAGCCAAAGAACTTACATGCATGATCCATGGACGTGAACTAAGGGGGGATTGCTGGAGGCAATGGGGTTATTGGATGGAGGGGGGCAAAAGGGGAAAATTGGGACTACTGTAATAGCATAGTAAAATATATTTTAAAAAATAAAGTTAAAGATATAAATTTACTCTGGACGTTTAAATTTCCAGCAGCAAAAAAGCAATGAGAGTTCCATAAAAATTAGAATTTTTGAGTTCCATAAAAATTAGAATTTTTGTTCACTTCCATGTCTACAGTACCCAGTACAATTGTTGGCACATAGTAGAACTTCAGGAGCTGTTCAATGAGTAAATGAGTGAATGAATACAGGCTCCTCACTAACAAAGAAATTAATCTACTGTGCCGAACAGTGATCACAGAAAATTTCAGAAGTTTAGATATTATGTTTTTTCCTTTCGATATTCCCTTTCCTGTCTTTTCTCCAATAATTTCTAATATTTATCATTTAAAATAATTTTCATACATGTATTATACCACTTACCTTCTTATAAATATGTTGCTCAGAAGTAAATTCAGTATCACAGCTGTGGTATAGTCAGAACAGGTACAATGATTTTATTTATTTCTCTTTCCAGACATTGTACTATTAAATTCTAAAGAAAAAAACTCAAATTATGCCATTTTTTGTTGTGTTTTTGTTAGAAAGCATTATGGTGTTAGTTTATATTTAAACTGGAACTAACTAAATTCTTTTTACCAGATCTCGCCAATATAAAATTACACCAATTTATTTAGAACTCAAGTGATAGGCTTTTCTTGATCTCTATGATTTTAAAAACTCAGACTTGTCACTCCTAACTATTAATGGCTTTTACATTATCAGTGGTAAAGATATTAATCAGCATTTTGGAGCACTACCATACATGTTTCATGTAAGGCCATTCCTTATAGCTACACTGTACTTGTTCAGAGCAATTTGTCCTCTTAGAAACAATGGGAGTTTTGGCAGACCTTAAATTACCAGGGATTCTACAACCAGCCCCTAAACACTTTTCATTGACTTTAACTTTTGAAGTCCTGACTTCAGGACTTTTCGTGCCAGGCCGGATGACTTCACAGTGACTCAAGTTCTGGAGGTGCAACATTACACAAAAGAGCAAAACAGAAAATGCTGATGCCCGGCTGGTGTAGCTCAGTGGATTGAGCGCGGGCTGGGAACCAGAGGGTCCCGGTTCGATTCCCAATCGGGGCACATGCCTGGGTTGCGGGCCAGGTCCCCAGTGGGGGCCATGTGAGAGGCAACTATACATTGCTCTTTCTCCCTCCCTTCTCCTCTCTCTAAAAATAAATAAATAAAATCGAGAGAGAAAATGCTGAAAAAGGAAAGGGCAACATCCAAAAGGCCCTATGGGCTGGCACTGAAGCTAGAAAGAGAAGTTTGTTCACAAATGCTCGATGTTCTCCAACAAGTCCCAGCATCTGTGGTCTCCTCTCTTCGTTTTTGCCTTCCTGGAATCTCAGAAATAATGGAGCACAGGGTGTAATCTCCTGGGGGTGACCACTGTGTCTTCCTTACTCAGATAACTTCTTCGTTATTCAAAGAACCAGTGAAATTCTATGAAATGTTATCAAACTAACCAAAAGATTTTTCCTAAACCTCTTTTTAAACACAAAACTTTTCATGATACACTCACCTTTTTACATATACATTTAACTTTTGATACGAAACCTCTGTATTATAGATTGACATGAATATTTAGGGGGATTCTAAATGTTGTTACATATTTCTGGTTTATTTGAAACAATGAGCATTCAGAGGATATCATTAATATCTTAATGATATTAAGAGGTAACTACTTAGTGCATTGTGATGATGATGGTGTTGGTGTTGGCAATTATCAAATATAAGGTAATTAACAGAATGCTTACAAAATTTTTCATATGGCAATATTTTAAGGAAAAATACAATACATACATAGAGGTATTGTTTGGAGTACAAATTATAATTGTCAAAAATAGTAAATAGTTAAATACTTTTTAAAATCATTTAACAAATGTTTATTTTTTTAATGCAGCAAGACACACAATTTCCTTTCAGTTTACCTAACAGATTTTATAATGTAGATTTCTCATTTTTGTTGGTTACAAGTATTTTAGAATTTTACTTAATAATACCATTTTAAATTCATGAGTTACTAGTATATTTTATCATTTGTACATAGGTTTTATTTTGAGTTTTGCTCGTACATCATTTTTGTTAATATATGACTATTGCATGATGGTTAAAATATGAAAATATGAAATGTTGATTTCTGGAACTTACTAAGGCATCCTTTGAAATTAAGAGCAAACTAACAAATGCTTATTGAGCACTAATCTAGACCCTAGAGAAATGGGAGTAAACACAACTGGCAAATTACTATCTTCATAAAATTTCCATTTCTTCCTTTCTTCCAGCTTTCTATCACCCCTTTCCTCCTCCACTTCTCCTCCCCTCCCATAACTGTTTTCCCCAACAATGGGCAAAATATTTCTTACTAATTATTCCTTTAAAATAATCATAGAAAACATCACGTAGTCTACCAAATGTAAGAATAACCATAAGTAGCTGTTTGTTATGTCTTAACTATTACACCTTTAACAAGTCTTTAATCACAGTGAGCTTTTTTTCTCACTTAGTAATGTAAGGATAACAATATCTACCTTCAAAGTGCTGTAGTAAGGTCTGGAGATAATGCATATACAGCTCCTACTACATTGCAGTGTTTGTAAGATGCAATAAATGATAACTAATCATTAACTTATAGCAGAATGTACTTTAAAAGATAGTGACAACAATACCTCCAATCACACACATTCTTCTGCAATAAGACCCTCTACCTCATCAAGAGAATATATTTGTTCATACCATCCACCACCCCATGCACCTAGGTAGACTTATGACAGCAAAAGTAACACTGTATTCTACTTAGGTGTAGTCTTTAACTAGCCTAGCAGTTCTGCTGTATCTCTTTTAGAACCCTGAGCTGCCATGTAAGAAGGGTGGGCTAGTCTGCTGCAGAGAGGACTCTCCTGCAGACAGGCCATGTGGGAAGCCCCGGGGCACACACATGAGGGAAGCTCTTTCTTCTGTCCCTTTTTTCTTTTACATTTTTTTATTGTTGTTCAAGTACAGTTGTCTCCATTTCCCCCCTACCACTTCCCGCCACCCCAGCCATCCCACTTCCCATCCTTGATCCTACCCACCTTAGGTTTTGTCCGTGTGTCCTTTATACATGTTCTCTCTGCTGTCCTTAATGCTCAAGCCTTCAAGTGATTTCAGCCTCAGCAGGTTACAGAGCAGCTGATCCCAATCTACCCCAAAACCATGAAAGATAGTAAGTCATTGCTTTTAATTACTATGCTTTGGGGTGATTGATTATAATGGATAACTGAAGGAGTACTGTGTATTAATACAGAATCTTTTCAACTCTTATTTGACATTTCTGAGTATTACAATAACTAAACATTTCTTTCTCCAAAACGTCTTCCCCTTTCTTTTCTTCTATCCCTTTCTCTTTCTTGCTATCTCTCCCTTCTTCTTCAATGTTGTCATTCCTTGGGCCTCCATAAGGCTCTAAGCATATATATCCAGCCCAAACCACTTTGAAACCTCAAGGTCAAATAGTTAACCACCTACCTGGTATCATTACGTGGAAGTCTCACATCTCAGTTAAAGAATGCATATTCCTTTTCCTCCATTACCACCTCCTCACTCCAATCTTGATCCTCTCCCCAGGCTCCTTATCTTGTAAATTATCATCCATCCAATTATTCAAGCCAGAGGACTGGGTGTCACACTTCTCCCTTCCCTCTCACTTACCCCCTTTAAAAAAGGCATTAGTTGGCAAGTCTTAGTCATTTATGTCTCTTAAGTATCCCTCAAATCCATTTACTTATCTCCCCCTCCATTTGCCTGCCTCAAAGTTTTCTACTGATTTGCTCCTGATGTAAAAGGGATTTCTTTTCTCTAACACTTTTAGACTAGATTAGATTTTGGCATATACTCACATACCACTGTGTACATGTCTTTTTGTAACACAAGTTACACTTGAAACTAACTGTTCCACATCTGTATTCTCTTTTAGATAACAAATTCCAAGAAGGAGGAATCATGTATGCCTCATTTAGTTCCATTTCCACTCCTATTGCAAGCACTCAAAGAATATTTATTGACTGAATAAATTAATGATTGCCAACACAAACCATACATCTGCCTAAGTTTTTCACAGGAGAAACAGGCAATCAAAACCCAGAAGTGACCACAGGCCCAATCTCTGAATACCAAGCTAATATCTAGCATTCTATTTTATTAGCACATAGAACACACACATATTATTCCTGTTGGCAGTCAGAGTGCTATGGAAACCACAAAATACAAACCATAAAGAATGAGATTGATTTCTGAACTTATCATGTGCTACCTTGCAATTTCTATGGTATTTTTCTCTTACACTGTATTGTTTATATTGTTTTAAAACTTTCTTTATATTTTGTCTTTACCTTTCAAACTAGATATTAAATGGAGCAAAGCTTATATAATGCTTATCTTTATAACCCTCTGACACTACCTCAGACCTTTGCACATAGTAGGCATTCAAAAACAGTGTTGATTTGAAGTTTCAAACAACCTAAAGTTGATGAAATGATAAGCAAAAGAAAATAAAGCTGCCATGTTTATTATGGCCAGTTGACCACAAATCAAAGATTTGTTTTGCCCATTACACTGAGAATCCTTTAGAGGACCCAGTTTGGGGTTATATCAATTTCACTCTAGAATATGTGGTCTTTTAGTACGTGGGCCACATTCCCTTTTTCCCAGTTTTAGGAGTACTACAAACCTATTGTGCTGTTCAAAGTTAAACTGAACTGGCTCCCCCAGATCTCCCCAACAAAGTAAGTATTCCTCTTGGGCCTTTAGTTTTACCCTTAAACTCTTAACAGTCTGACAGTCTCCAGAGTCTCCAGAGCTATTTTGAGTTTGGGTTCCAAACACCTTCAAGAA
Organism: Micronycteris hirsuta; assembly: GCA_004026765.1. Taxonomy (NCBI): domain Eukaryota; kingdom Metazoa; phylum Chordata; class Mammalia; order Chiroptera; family Phyllostomidae; genus Micronycteris; species Micronycteris hirsuta. Next base: position 18,088 of record PVJI01017699.1, on the reverse strand, counting down.
CAAATGTTCAACTCAGTCTAACTTAGAGTTGATTCCATGCTTTGTAATTTATGCATCCACATGTTTACAAGCCTGCTCCATTCTCTTCTTATTAAAACCTAAGGAATAAATTTCCACATTCATGAAATCTAGGAATTCTACCTTCTCTCAACTCTGCACATTGGAGTAATGTGATAGAGTAGACTTCCCTGGAAAAGCAGGAGCTGGTGCTTCCTGCTCACCTCATTCAGTGCCAGTCTTGCTATGAAGTGAGCATTGTGTGCTGTGTGCTCTGAAAAGCATTCCAGGAGCATCTTGCCCAGGATGGCTCCCTTCTGTTCACACCTAGCTCTGCTATGATGTTCCCATTCCTTTATCTTTATGTTTCTCTAAGCCATTGGCCTTCAGAGGATTTTTTTTTTTTTGGATTGTTACATCAAAGTTCCATGTTGTCAAATGACTGGCTTAAGAAGTGGAAACATTTGGCTTTTGTGTGTAAAGAAAGTGAGAGGAGATTGGTTGGCAAACAAAGGTTAGCTGGAGTTTCTCAGTGGTTGTATAAAGTCTTCATGCCAAACATTAGTTCATGAGTACAACGTAGTTACACAAAATCTTCTGTTCCATTAATATCTCATTAAAGCATAAAAGTTGGGAAAGCATGCTTTTGTGATACTTAAGATATTAATAGTATTGTGGGAAGAAGGTGCATGCCATTCTACATTATTCCATAAAATAAATTTCCCAGGAAAGTAAGTGAAAAATTAGAGAAGGAAGATTTTATTATACTTTCTTATACCTTCAGCCATTAAATTCAGAGATGATTCAATTCTTTTTCTCCATTCTAAACAACCTGTAATGATACTTCTGTACCAGCCTCTGCATAACACATAATACTATAAATTACATATAAAAGCCTCTTCATTTGTTTAGCTCAACAAATGGAATTACTTTTCTGTCACATATTTAAATAATGTTTGTGTGTAAATATAGCCAAGAATATATGATATATTATATGTGATGGTAGCATTTCAAAGCTCATGTCATTTTCAGTACATATGTTAACTATATATAGTAAATAAATTTAAAATAAAAGATTCAAAGATCAACTTGAAATATTTTATCACTGGGAATCTTAATTGTTCAATATGTGAATGTGTTTAAGATTCAAACACTGAAAGCTACTTAAAAACACATTCAAGTCATTTAAAAACCCAAGAACAAATCGATCAACTGAGGATTGGGGGCAATATGTGAGAGCCAAACACGTTTTCAGTGGAAATACAGTCTGGGGGAGGAGGGGCCTCATGTGGACATTCCTGACTGGATGTTTATTGAAGTACATCTGTTGTTGGTTGTTTTTCCTCCTGCGTAGCTTTTATCCCACTTCCTGCATTTTACATTTTCTGATTTCAGTATTTATTTTATTTTCATTATATTCCTGGGTTATAAAGATAATAGGATCTCTTTGTCTGAGATGATTATAATGAGAGACACACACAAAAAAGTTTTCAAATGTATCTTTTTTAATGTGGCTATTGTTTTATTTTACTTATTTTTTATTATATTTTTCCATTACTATGTAGTCCCCATATGCATCTTTTAAAACCCAAGAATAATACAAACTGAACCTCAGGGTGGGAAGAGAAAATTAAGACATAAGATCTTTTTCACTTAAAATTATAATATCCACACATTATGGAATAAAAATATATTTCTAATGCATTATTGTCAGAAAACTGATTATATTTATTCATTATTATTTTTAAAGAATTTCTATTATAAATGTATTCAGTAAAACATGATTTTGATTATAGTAATTTTAAGGATAAGAATATCAACATTATATTACCTATAACCTGAGTTATAGAATTAGTTAATTCATTTTTTATTTTATTTATTTTTTTAAAGATTTTATTTATTTATTTTCAAAGAGAGGGGAAGGGAAGGAGAAAGAGAGGGAGAGAAACATCAATGTGTGGTTGCCTCACAGATGGCCCCCAATGGGGACCTGGTCCGCAACCCAGGCATGTGCCCTGACTGGGAATAGAACTGGCAATCCACTGAGCTACACCAGCCAAGCCTCATTTTTTAAATGTAATGTTAATATGCTATACCAGTACAGACCTAAAGATTTTTAAACAAACCTGAAAGACATAAATATGCTAATAAAGATAAACCAAATATAGATACACGATTGTTGAGATAAGTAATCTAGTATTTCTTACTTTATTAAATCAGGTGAAATATATTATACCATAAAATGAATTAATGATCACACTGGTGTTAATGACTTTTTAAACATTTATTTCTTTTTTTTTAAGATTTTTTATTTATTTTTAGACAGAAGGGAAGGGAGGAAGAGAGGGAGAGAAACATCAATGTGTGGTTGCCTCTCATGTGGCCCCCATTGGGGACCTGGCCTGCAACCCAGACATGTGCCCTGACTGGGAATCGAACCGGTGACCCTTAAACATTTATTTCATATGTCCAGATTTCTTCTAAACACTCTGGCAATTATAAACAAATAGGTTTAATCAAGTTTCTTGAACTCAATTTAAAAATACTTTGCAAACTTCTAGAAAATGCCACATTATATACATGAAAGAATTTAACTTTCTTGATATATAGGTATGCTCTAATATTTGTTTTGATTGAATATGTAACAAACATGAGTGGATTAAATGTTAAAAATACATCCTATTTTTGCTGCCATCATAACATCACCGATCCTGATAAAATGAATAGAACACTGGGCAATAAAGTAGGAAATATGGGGTTTTATGTTGATTTTAAGTTCTGTTATTTAAAGACTTTATGATCAGGCCCTGTTATCAAGGAACATACACGTAAATTGAGGAGATAACATGAATAAATAAAACGGCTACCCAATACCACGAAGCAGCATACAAATAGACTTAACGTCTGTATGCACCAGGGAGAAGGGAAAGATGGACAGTGCTTAGCGAAGGCTGGCTTAAGTTGTGCATTGAGAAAAGCACATGACTTAGTTTGGGGGAGAGAAAATGAGAGAAATTTTCAAACACATTTAACATAGGAAAAGAGTTAGGAATGAGCATGACTTATAAGGAGTAGCCCAGACAAGAATCAAAGTATCAGTTATTATAAAATTTGAGACAGTTTGATAGGTGCAGAAAATTACACTTCATAAAATAAAGATCTAGGAAGCATATGCCTGAGTGCAGCAATTAACAATTAAAATGTGCCATTTTAAAATTTAACTCAAAAATACTTAAAATAAAAATGTATTTATTTGCCAAGGTTATTTTTCTATGTATCAAAAATATACACATTTCTTATTAATAAAAACCAAGGGATCCCATCATGGATTTCATGCATTTTCCCCAGTATTGGCATTAGTAAGGGAGCAAATGAATTTAAGGAAACTAAATTCACGCAGAATTGCAAAATTTTTTGCTGTGTCAATGCCTAACTACAATGAAAGAAATCAAGGTAGTGGGGACTGTAGTCACCACCTTTCTTGTGAGAATACATCACCATACATCACTTTAACATTTCTGCCTTATTCTTATCGGACATCAGCCAGTAAGCCAAATAAACCTATCCAACACTCTTCAGACTACTCCTAAAAAGATGGCCCTGTTTACAGCCCTCCATACTTTGATCAGATACGTAAAGGTTAAAAACATTTTTCTGGATAATGTTTTCTTCAGTAGTTATATAAACAAAGCAATAAAATTAGGGAGCATAGAAGAACACATTATTAAACTGCTATTATAATTTTAATATCTATGGGCATTGTAATGAAAAACAAAACATTTTGATAGCAAAAAAAACAAAACATGTTAAAAGTTTAGAACCAAAATGGTGGTAATTTTCGTTCCTCAAGTAATTAGTCTATATTTGCCTTAAAATTTAATCTTAATACCTTATTTTAAATAGAATTTTATTTGAACACATTTCTGTGCTTTATGTTTTAGTTGATCTCTGAAATATATATATGTTATACGATTTTTCTACTCAAGATGGATAAAAAGCATATATATTTTAGATGCAGAAATAAGGGTTTCCTGGTTCCCATTAAAATATTTTGTCGGATTTTTGAAATGTGATTTCATACAATGTCATATTTTAAAATAGATTCAAAAGATAATAGTAAAATAATCTTAAATTCGAATGTGGAAGTTTTATCACCAGTCATTTCTACTTTTCACTTTGACCTATTTAGATTACATAGAGTGTAAACACTTGGAAAGTTCCAAGAATTTGAAGACTTTTTTTATTAATAATAAAAACACAGTTTTCTTAAGGGTCAATATGGGATATATCATTTTAAATAATAAAGTACTTTGCTTTTCATTTAGCATTATACTTTTATATATCTGTAAGTTCATAATGTTAAAATATATACAAATATAAAAATCTTTGACCTATTACTTACAGTAAAAAGTCATTATTATGATTACAGACTTTTATTCAAAGTTCACTTTGCGTGGGATTACATTAACTAGTTTAGAACACTGTGCAATACTAGTATTTACTTAACATTAATATATGTTCTCAGGAACTTGGGTTACAGAAATATAACTAATATTGACTATTACAGAGCTTAACATGCTTAATTAAATAAATCTCTATTTGTAAAATAAGGGAGGATATGCGTGACTAGTACTGCAAATTTCAGTTTTAAGAGAAAATGGATGTATTTTATACTAGCTCAAAGATACAAGGAAAAAAATGTATCTTGTGTATTATCTAATAGGCCTTCCAGAACTAAAGACCACAGGAGGTAAGGCTAACAAAATTAATATGCAAAGAAGCTCAACACTAGGGACCTATAATTTTCTTGCAAATGGTTTCACTTTAAGGATGAAACAACACAAGACAATATCAATTTCTTTCTTTCTTCCTTTCTTTTTTTTTTTTGCAAATAGATGAAGCTTTAAAAAAATTAACATATGACAGCAGGTGGGAAGAATCTAGACAAGTGGATATTTAAAGTAGGGAGAATCCAAATTTGATTTGCCTACCATTTCACAAACTAATTTGAATTTATTGGTATGTCTCTTAAAAACCAACTTGGGTAGATATATTTAATTAATTAAGAATTGGTTATCTGTCAGACTTGAAGTAAACATTTAGTAAACTTGGTGAGCAATTATATACTTATAAACATGAAAGGGTCCACAAAAATAAAGCGGGTGAGATTTAACTCATTAAAATATTAGTGAGCATTTTATCTGTAATTAGTTGTAATCCTTTTACATAACATAATATTAATATGCTATTGATTACAAATAATCTAGGTAAATTAGTATATAAACAATCTTCCAATTAATTTTAAGTATACATTCTCCCCAGGAATTTAAAAGTTCAAGCAACAAATGATAATTAAAACTTTAAACAATTCAATTTTCCTCAGACTTCAAAGGTAATAAGTTAAAATTAAACAATTTGCTTCCAATCACGGAATTAGTTCATCTTTAGATGTTATTTTCATATTTGTCCTTAATCAGTTAACAATGTATATGTGTATTCTGCTCATAAACAGCTCACTTATTTAAAATTTTTAATGTATTTCTGCACTCCAGGAATGGTTTGGTGCTGTTCTATTCCTATCAATTTAAAATATGTTAGTGTCAGACACACTTTGAAACTAACAAATCAGTTCAGTATAATTTGAAATTTTTTATTTTTTATTTATTTCCAGAGAGAGGAGAAGGGAGGGAGAAAAAGAGGGAGAGAAACATCAATCAGTGCCTCTCGTACACCAGCAACTGCAGACCTGACTTGAAACCCAGGCACGTGCCCCAACAGGGAGTTGAACCAGCGGCCTTTTGGTTCACAGACCCGCACGCAATCCACTGAGCCACACCTGCCGGGGATAATTTGAAATGTTTAAATCAGAGCTTTCAAGAGAAAAAAAGTACTATGTCTTTCAGTATCTCGTTTCACCTTTCTCTCATAATTTGACTTTCTGATATACCCAAAACTGATCCGTTGTAACTCTAAGATAAATAGTTTATATGTTAACAACACTAAGGGCAGGGAAAAAAAGCATAAGCGTTTTTGTCCTGGCTGGTATAGCTCAGTGGATTGAGCGTGGGCTATGAACCACTGGATCGCCTGTTAGATTCCCAGTCAGGGCACATGCCTGGGTTGCAGGCCAGGTCCCAGTGGGGGCCATGTGAGAGGCAAACACACATTGCTGCTGCTCTCCCTCCTTTTCTCCCTCCCTTACCTTCTGTCTAAAAGTGAATAAATAAAATCTTTAAAAAAATCATAAGCATTTTGATTATGAATTCTTGTGTGAATAAATTATTAAATTTAATTGGCTAATGACCTATATATTAAGAACCATTTAATGGAGCAAATTTAGAGTTTTTGTTGTTCTAAAAATTGGCTTTAAAATAATTGATACAGTTGATGTTGAAACATAATATTTTTCTAGATGTAACAGAGATATATTATAATTTTGCTATTCCTACTGGTGAATTCATAATCAAAGATGTTAATATACTAGATTAATGTAGTGTAATATAATGTAATGTCATGCTTTACAACAGTATACTAGAAAAATCTAAATGATTCATACCCCAGGGAAGAGTTTGTGCTATCAATTTAAAGTGTTTAATATACATTTATTTAAATATGAAGTTGCACTTTGCCTAAGGAATGAGTATTTAAATTGACAGCCTAATAAAAATTCCTAAATAATGTAGTCATTTCCCCCATTTACTTATTAGTCATATTTTTAAAATCATCCATTTAGAGATACTAGAAAAGTCATGAGAACTAATTGTTTAGGGATACAATAATTGTTCAGGGAATTAAATGTTAATTCTATAGCTATCTTCTTTTTTGTCATAAATGTAGAGCTTTGATCTTTAGTCTTCTCAGACCGCACAAGCTTCTTGGTTACTGGCTTCAAATAAATGGCTCCATGTATAAGAGTAGTCAGGATACTTTAAATAAATAATATATATTATTAACATAATGTAGAACTGTTCAAAGATTATATCCAAATTTCAATCCCTAAACTAAAAACCCATAGTGTTTTATAAGAAAATTATAAAATGTTTTAGGAGTTAATATATACAGAAAAATTCTCTGGCATAGGAACATGCTAGGTAGTTGAAATTTCACACATTATGCTTCATTCTATTCTCATAATTTATGGGCCTAGATAAATTTAATTGTTGTAGACATCATAAAATTGAATTACTGTTTATGCAATCAAATTAGTTACATTAATTATTTGCTGGAGTTATAAATATGGAAATCCAGTGAAAAAAACAGTTTTCAGCCTTTCCAAGTAAACAGTTACAAATCCATTTTCTTTGTGTTTTGGAAAAAATGGAAGTTGTCTTAAAGATTAAGTAGGAATTTTAATAATTCACTAATTTAACACATATTATTCATACGCTTTACATACTAGTCAGCCAAATCTACTCAAAAGTTACATACAAGTCAGTCAAAATCTACTCGAGTATCCACAGCCTATGTGTGATAGATTTCCACACTATTTGTAACCTACGATTCTCTCTGCAAACTAGTGGAATTGCCAGCATAGAAAGTTTCAGCCAGTTACAGTGCTCTTTCCCACTTTTCATCTGTTTAGAAATTCAAGACTAGAAAGCACACACATGCAAATGAGCACATAACACACATGCACGCACACCTCCACACACGGTAACGCTATGCAGTTAGGGACTGCTTAATGGTAACCCTGTGGGGTAAGTGCAGCCTTCGTAAGGACTGGCTTCGGCCTCACACGGGTTTTAAAATTTCTCAGTTTGCTTGCATCTAAGCAGGCATCCCTCCTTGGGTGGTTTATCACAAGCCCACCGTTTCCTGTGGGCTTGTATTTGGCACAGTTCACACAGTGCCAGGTGCATGTAGTTATTTGAATTTGTTACCCCTGCTTTGGCCCGACAAAGTATTATGTTCTCACAAAAAGACTGTATTCTCCTGACTGAGGAAAGACCCATTGTTTTCACTCTATCATTTCTATCGACTTCTTTTAGATCCTGAAATTATCCACTATTTCTTCCTAACCCTGAAGTTTGACACAGTATGAAGACAACTTTACTTTTATTAATCAGCAATGTAGTTACCACAATCTGTTCAAACGTATCAACCAATCTGAATAGAAGAAAGCAATAATGACACTTCCATGTAGAAATATCATTTATTACTGCAGAACAACAGAAAAATTAAACTCTAAAAGATATTATATGTTGATTGCTTATCATGTAGAACACTAAATGGTTTATCCTTCAATAGAAAAATTAATGGCCATCATTTCATGTTGAAAGCAGTCAAATATTGTTCTCTTGATAGGGAACCTTTTTCATTATGAAATACGATAACATTGTGTACCACCCAAAATTTCCTCATTTACTTAAAACAACTTCAGGAGTGTCTCAAAGTGTATTTTGTGATTTTTTATTTTTACATTTTCCAGTAGGAACTTGGAGTCATAGGGAGTAATTGAAAAGCACTTTAACATGCAAAATTAAAGATGATAAAATCACATCTTTGCATGCACATGCTTATAGTGATTCAAATATTATAATATTTTTAGAATAATTTATATTTGTATACCACCTAGCTTAAATGTATTTATCTTGTAATTATTTTTAAATTATGAAATGTATTTTAAATTTATCTGAGGTCTTTCAGACTTTTGTATGACATAAGAATATGTACACAGCACAGCATACTTTTGTAGAGAAACTACAAAAAGTCAGGAGTATATTTTATTGAAAGTATACTCTCATAAATTTCATTATTTTTCCCCATTTCAAAGAAATAGGCATGTTGAAAACATATTCATTCATAGCTGAGGATGCTGCATTCAATATCTTTCTAGAATTATTTAGTACAAATGTGTTAAATCATAACAAAATTGGGTTAAATAAACATTGCTGTTGGTATAGTGTAATTTTCTTTTGTGATAAATGCCATTGATTTTCTATTTACTTTTCAATTGATTTTATTTGCCAAATTATATACCAAATAGTCCCATGGGCTTACTAAATATATGGGGGCTAACAATGAAAAATGTGCATAGTTTTAGCACCAACTTTGTAAATTGCCTTAATAATAGCTGGTATAATGTAATAGTATTTTCAACCAGTACTTTTAATTTCTAGCTCATAAAGCCTTTTCATTGAACCCCAAGGGTGTAGCTATAAAAGTAAGATTTAATTTTGTATATAATGTGGCCTAAATTAGCTTTAAAGCAATAGCAGAAACATGCGGCTACAAAAGATAGGCTGAAATTATTATAACTTGATATGAAATTCTTTAACAAAATTAATTATTTCTACTGTAACATAATTTGTAGTGAAATTTTAAGGTTATTCAGACTACCTATTTTAAATTATATAATTTTAAAACTGTGAAAAATGTATGGGAAATCTTCATGGACATATAAGAAGAAGAAACCATTGGTCAAACATATTTATCCCATATCTTTGAACTCCCAGGTAGTCCTAAAGGACAGAGATACTTGCATGATGTCAACCTCTTAGGCAGAATATGTCCTCGTCACACTAATTTCCTGCTAATTATTTCCCCATTGAGACAAAGCAAGAAAAAATCAATATAGTCCTTTGTTTCCTGATATTCGTGCATTAGGAATATAATACTTCTTTATGTTTGTATTGTGCTTTACAATTGACAATGTTTCTATTTGTGACTTCATTTTGCCCCTGTGTGAATGTTTGTGGCAAGTATTACTATCTCTATCTCGTGGATCAATACGCTTAGTATCTTGTCCAAGATTAATGCCTTAAGGTGACTAACTCACATGCCAGTTATGCAGTATAATTTCTGAGATATGTAATAAAGTGACAATATTTAGTCTAGGAAATATCCACATATATTTATAAAATTGGACAATTTTAATACAATATAATTTTTAGGTCACCAATCAATTCACATCAGTCACTAACAGCATTTCAAGTTCTTTTCAAGTGCCTTATAACTTACTTCTTTTTTTACATTTATAAAATAAAGAAGAAAAATATATTGAATAAGACATAGCCATTCTTATTGGATTGAATAATAGCTATACAAATAGCTTCATAATGGAAGTATTTAACATTTGTTGATTATATTTTTATATTGAAGAAAAACATAGGTGAAGTTTTCTTCTTAAATAAAATTTGATCCTAAAGTGAGTGAAGAAATAAAGATCTAGAGTCTTATTTTAAAATGGCATTGCAGTTTCATTCCTTTTCTTTCTAAATTTTGAAGACACTATTCTTTTATTTGTGTTCTGCAGTCTTATAGTTTATTATAAAAAACAGGCAGAAACATAAGGAAGTACTGCTGACTCTAAAAACCCAAGTTCTGAGACAGCTAATAAACTACACCAATTAACTCCAGCATTCCATTTCATATTTCAGGGTCTCGATTTCTACAAGTATAACACAATATTATTGGAATATATAAATTGTAAGAGCTGTATCCAGCTCCAAAATTTGCACAAATTTATAAAAGAACCTTATATTTTTCCTCAACTTTGCTGCTTTTCGATCTTTGTTAGCTTAATTCATTCTTCCCCGCAAAAAAGAGATTGCCATATTGTTTAGCACACTAATATTTTGAAAATTAGTACCCAAGAAAGAGTGAATAATGGATAGTAAAGTACTCATAGTATGTTTTTCAATAGTAACATTTAGCAAAGGGGAAGGAATTCCTACACAAAAAGTATTTAATCTTATTCAATAAACATAGGGAATATTTAAATCTCATTTATCTTAAAGTAACAAAAATATTTTGTCATGCTGTTGTTCTGCTATCACAAAGAAAGAAATATACTTCACGAAAAATATTTTGTAAAGGTGGCCATTGTCGCTGCGTGTACTAGATAAAGCAGGACTTGAGCTGGGCACCAGCCTGAGCAGGGCAGTGCCATCCCTTGGGAAAGGAACTTGCCCCACTTGGACCACATGGCACCACAGCAGCTCTTTAAAGGCCTGGCTGTGAGCACACTGACTGAAAAACCTGACATGGTGTTAATTTATTACCAATCTGGGGGCTTTTCTTTCCCTTCCTCATTTTTATTCAGGCTTGTCTTTAACCGAACATTTAATTTGTTTAGTCATTGTGATTATACTTTGGTCACATTTGGCTATGAGAACGATCTGGAAAGCTTAGAGGGAATACATTATGGTGCCATAAATTTAAGATGGAAGTATGTTTTTGTATTTCTGCCAGGAATATCAGACAGCAAGTTACTGTTCGAAAATCTGCTTTTTCAGTCTGCTCTGCTAATGCTAGGGTGGGTGGTCCTGGGGTCATCTCATTCCATCTTCAAAAAGACAATCACTATTCCTGATGTGTCCTGAGGCTTTCCTGAGGACCAAGTTTGGGGGGATTTTTCGTCTATAACTAAACTGATTTCCTAAAACAATGTGAGGGTTGTTTTGTGTTGTTTTAGTTTTCTCTTTCACCAGTATGTGTATATCATGGTTAGCCACAGCAGTTCATATTTATAAACTCCTCTGCAGAGGTTGCAGATTCCACACCTGAGGTGGGATGCCTGCATTCTCCCAGCCCTGGACCGTGAAGAATGTGTTCCTGATCTGCATGTGCTTCCTGGCTGCCTACAAGATAAAGAGAGATTCAGACATAAAGACTGGGAATTCCCATGAAGAGACAAAAATAAATGATGTGGTTCAAAGGAGAAGTTGTTGCAAGAAGAGATTCATTCCTGATGTTGTGAGGATTGGGAGCACTTCTCTACCCTCAGAAGTTGCCTGAGAGCAATTACGTTTGCCAATTCCGTGCCTCCATGAGTTATCCGACTCACAAGAGTTTATTGTGAAAAGATATGTTGCCTGGCAACAGCCTTACCATGGTGCAACTGACTTTTCTGCACCGCTAAAAAGATGTTTTATTCATTAGTTGTCTTCCTTTGCTTATTTGTGTGGCTACACCATCCCTTTCTGTACCAAATGCCACTTCTGATTGTGAACATCTCCCTTTGCTTCTAGGCTAAATGTGCCATTGTTCACCATTTATACATATCTACATTCAGACATGAAAAAAAATTAAATGATTGAGCAAGCCATTTCCTGTTATGTGGGAAACAGGCAGCTGTGGTTGAGAATTACATTAGGTTATATCAAAGATGTCCTTAATATTTAAAAGTTGTTTTTTTTTTAATTCAAGCTTTGTATAGGTCGAGAAAGAGAAAGAGACTCTGATGGTGTGACCGGTTCAGTACTGGATTGCATGCCAAAATCTATCCATCACAATGAGATTTGGCAATGTGAAATATATATCAAATGAGGTGTTTTAAGCTTCAGGTTGCCACAAGGCTTATCTAACCCATATTCACTGGGTAACATATTTGTAATGTTGTATCTCTTCCCTGACCCCAAATGACAAAAGAACGATAGTCATCACACCTACACGACTGAAAAGTCTCAAAGAAGAGCTGAGTTTCCTGGCAATGATTTAGACATTTGAGGGTCAATCATCAATTTTTAATCCTGAGGTAATTTTATTTGAGCATTGTTTTCAAAGCCAAGTAGAAACCCTGAAGGATGATATTACTCTGCTGAAGTCACGCAACTGTTTAGTAACTCAGGTCACAAAAGCACAGTCCCCTGACCTGACACATTTTCAGCAACAGCATATCTTCTTTCTTATGGTTTACAATGAGATACAAAAATACATTTCTGAAGAAAGTCTAAGGCTACAGAAGTGAATCTGGACACGATGACTACCTGATATGCAGTCACTCTGACAGGCCTAGGGACGCTACTGCTAGCAGCATTCATTGTACAAAACCAAAAAGTCTAACAGATATTCAGTATTTATCACACGCCAGCACTACCCCGTGTACCTTATTTCATTTAAGCCCCACAGCACTAGAATGAGCACATTATTGTAGCCATTTACAGAAGAAGACTTTAGAAGTTTAAGTTATTTGCTCAAATTCATGCAGCTAACACATGACCCAGCTAGCATGTGCACCTGAACAGTTAACTGTGTCCTTCAAGAGCTCAGAGTGAGCATGTAACTATACATATACATAATTACATTTGTACATGAATAGGTTTTACAACATTATTTTGAATTTTAGAGCTGGAAAAAATTTTGGAATCAACATACTTGCTTAATAACAACTTATCTGGCATATGATTTTCCAGGCATTCATTCATTCATTCATTCATTCATTTGGCAAGTATGTACTATTCTTGTGCTATATACTGGATGCTACAACCAGCAGTGAGATATACCCACAAGTAAGGAAAACTCATATCCCATCTTTGCTATGCTCACATTCTGACCAGGAAAACAGACAATTACAGTGAGAGCCACAGGTAAGGGGAAAAGACTCTTATGCTGGGTTCTTCTTAGGATGAGTAAGAGTTAGCTAAGACTCTGAGATGGAAAGGAGCAGAGAGAGTTTCAGAAGCTGAAGAAGGTCATTGTGGCTACTGTGAAGTTATTGAGGAGTAGTGCAGGACAGGAGGAAACATCCCAGGCCTGAAGGACTGAGTGGGCCAAGGTAAGGATGCCATGATGGTCCTTACCTTCATAGAGATTTCAGTCTAGCAAAAGCACAGACTCATTGACAAACACACATTTTAATGGTGGCAATGGATAAATTAGTTTATGGTAGAGATCCATTTCTCAAAATATTCCATTACAAACATTGTCTTATCCCCCTTTCGGCACAGATCAGCAATTTAAACACTGGCAAATATGTCCAAGGGATTCAATTTCCAAGCCAGTCTTGTTTGTCAAATGCACATCATTGCATGTAAAATAAATGTGTTCTTTTGTGCAGTTCATACATTATTTCTCTTCTAAGTGTACTGTTCTCCTAAACTATAAATTATTTAAATGGAAAGATGTAACTATAAAAATAATTATAAAATATGAATTACAAATTAAATTATGCTCAACTACTATACTTAAAGCTATTTCAATAATAGATTTATTCACTTACACTCGGACAGTAGCAGTGGAATGAGTACCGACCGAATTCATGGAAAGGTAGCCATGAAGAGGACCATGAAGTTGTGGCAGACCCTGTCAGCGTTAAACTAAAATTAAAAGAAAGAGTTAAAGTGGCATCTGTGTGTAGTATTATATCTGCTTCTCAGTACTCAGTTATGTTCCTAATTTGGTTTAAGAACTCTTCTCTAAAAAATAATAACTCAAGAGAAAAATCCATGGTATTGTTTAGTTTCTGTGCTGTACAAGAGATAATAATGTAGCCAATTACAAACTGGATTGTATTCTAAATTCTGGAGGAAAAACTAATCCAGAAGTAACTGAGTCTGCATTTGCAGAAATGACTAAAAGTTATTTATAAACTGCTCTATAGTATTTGCATTCATAGGGGGATATACAGACTATTCAAAACTCAAAATTGGAGTCAATAGAAATTATAGCATCTGACTTTTTAATATACTATGCTAACACTGTGAGGTGGTGACTACATTTTGGAACATTCAAATTAACAATGCTGGCACATCTATGAAAAGAATCATCTTTATTTGCTCTTCTAAAATAAATAGCATGTTTTTTACATATATCTCATCATGTCTTTAAGTTTTGGTAAGTCAGATGCAGGGAAACTTCTTCACTGGCTTTATTTTCACTACTGAAATGTGCATGAAGAGTAAATGAAAGAAACTAATTAGTCTTCTCTGAGCCCTACCTTGTATGTATATCATGATGCATGTCACAGCAAAAGTCAAGGAACCAGATAATTGTTCCAAATTAGGAGTTTGTGCCTCTGCTGACATTTAAGTTTTGAACCTAATGATTACACTATTTAACTGAACTTTGTTCTACTAATTATGAGCCTTATATATTGTCTAGTTAGGGGAAAACATTCATATAATATAAGCAGCACTATTTTGATATGCAAATATCCAATAATACTAACAATCCTCAGCATAAATGCACAAAGTACTAGGTAGAAAACAACACTATTAATATAAGCCCAGTTTATTAATATGCTAATCTTTTATAGATGTTCATCAGTTTATAGTCACACACATATATATATGCTATATATATATATATAATATATATTTAAGAAATCTTCACAAAGCAAAAGCTTTCTTAATACTACCTCAGGTTGTATGAGTAGAGTTAAGTCTAAGATAGTGTATATAGGAAGTAGGTAAAATAATAGCTAACATTTGTTCAGTGTTCATGAAGGAGGCACTATTCTAATCACTTTTCATGCACTATTCCATTTATCAGTTCCTCACAACAACTCTGGTAAGGTAGGTATTAATATTGTAATTATAATGTCCATTTTACAGATGAAGAAATTGAGGCAGAGAGAACATAAAATCCCAAAGCAGGACTCTTCAAGACACTGCTGCATTTTTTCCTTGCATATAAGACAGAGATTTTCAGCCATCTATCTTTTTTTATACAGGCATACATTGAAATAGCTTTAGGTTAATTTTTCAAAGTACCCTTTGCCAACTAATTTGCAGAAATGCCATGCTTCTGGTGCCTGCTACTGAGACAGTCCTCTTTTCAATGTCACTTGTGAGTTGTAAGATTTAGACAGCAGTCACCTGGCAGGCTGTCTTTGCTGTTGGTTCAATAGTTGGATATGTTATTAAACCATAAAGAGTTGCACAGAATTTCAGTAAAAACAAAAAAAATCATCCTGAAAATTTCTTCTCTGCTGGCATAACTACTCCAGGTTTAATGGAACCAGAATCAAAACTCGACATTCCCACACAATAGATAAATAAAAGCAACACAGGTCCTCAGCAGCACTTTCCGGAGCCCCAGGGTGGTCTGTACTGAACACCTATCTCATGATTCTGTAGCTGAATGCAGCTGTGGGCATTGCCTAGACCCCATACTAGAGGCCACTAACTGACTACCTGCACACCAAATCCCTCTGGCAGATATGTTGTTTTGCTTTGTTTTTCAAACATTTAAGGACACAGAAATCACAGGATTTCACAGCAAATCTGGGTTTGCAGTCTTCTCTTGAAGAAAACAAAATGGTCAGTCAAGTCTTGGAAGATGCTCACATGACAACAGTCAGCTCTGAGCCACTACTTCTCCTGGACTGAGCATTGTATCTCCAGTCGATCACAGTCCTCCTCACATCCTAGTATCTTTCATGAGGCCCATTTCATATGCTACCTATAGCTACTCAGTCTAGACACCTGAGTCTATGATCCTCACTCTAATTCAAGATTCATCCAGCTCTGAAATAACGTATGTTTAACAGAAAGAAAACTGAAGCCTCACTAAACTGAGTTCAATAGTTCACGCTAGGTCACCAGGCTAGAAAACTATTTAAGAGCACAGCCAAAACTTGAACTTAGATCTGAAGCCCTGGCTTTTGCTTTTTCCAAATCATCTGCTGCCTTTTATTCACACATGAAGCCTGTGATTCAGCTACGTGAAACTGGGAATATTGTTCTTGTAGCCCTGAGGAACGCTAATTTTGTCTCCTTATGGGGTAGAAAGAAAACCTGGGAGTTGAATTAGAATTTTGCCAGTACACAAGTATTTCCATAAGTCCTATTGCCAGAAAGGATTTTAAGAGCTGAGAGTATGTACCATGAATAGGAAAGGATATAAATTTTGAGTAGTAGTAAAGAGAAGCAGCAATGTAGTTTCAGATGCATCTGTGACACCACCAGGTCCCTGGGAATTTCCTGTACAGCCTGGAGTCACCTCTGTGTAGCTGTGGCTTCAAGGCTCTTTCCACCCCAGAGTGGGATCATGGTTTCTCGTGGCCCTCTAAGAAGTTTCCATGTGCACATCCTGACTTAAAGCAAAAGCCACGATAGGCCTAGAGGTCATATCAGTGACTAAGAATAAAACCTCATCCAAATTTTTACTTACTCTCAGTAAATTGCTAAGCAAATGTATTTAGAACTAAAAACTAATTTAAAAAATATATAAAGGGATTTTTAAAGAAAACAAATTGAGGCAACAAGCCTAGTGGTTATGGCCAAGGACTTTGGAGTTAGACATGGGTTTAAATCTCTCAATGCCTCCACTAAGTTTTCAGCTTTGGTTAACCTCAGATTTCTCATCCATAAAAAGAAGAGAATAACATCTACCACACAGACTTATGTGCATGACCTGGCACAGAAAGTCCCTCAGTCTATGAGGTTCTGCTGTGGTTTCTACAAAATAATCATAACACATAGAATGCTGGCAAGACTGTGCCTAACCGATGTATCATCCCAAATGACTGTGAAGGGAGTGAACACAGGTGGATCAGGTGGTCACACCCTCATTTGTTATATTAGGCACTACCCTCCTAATAATCCACTTACTAACAAAACAGGTGACAAGAACTGGAAGCAGGAAATATGCAAAGTTGAAAATGAGTGGCCAAAATGAAAGAACAGGAGGAAAGTGCAGGAGAGGCAATGAAAAGGAGAAAAGAGGGAAAAGTGCAAAGGGGAGGAAGCATGGCATGTCCCCTGAGTTCCTTCCATCGGCCAGTCTCCCCAGCTGAATGAAGGCCAAGCCCACAGAAGCCATGTATTTGGTCATCAGGCAGAAGAGTTACTGTCGGTAACACTGTGGAATGGAGATGGGGGAAAGGCTGAAATAAAACTCTTTCTCATGCACAAACCCACGCACATACACTATCTGCAGCTATAAAAAAATTTGGATATATATCTATATGGATTTTAAAGAATATATACACACATATAGATGTCTATAGTTGTATGGTTCAGATATATATGAGTCTATACATACCTACATGTGTATTGATATTGATTGATGGGAAGATAAAGATGTATGAATAGATTTATATCTGAATCCATATCTATTCCATACAAGTATTCAGATCCAGATTATTTATATAGAGAGATCCAGGTATCTATAGATTTGTATTTTAAAGAATAGATATAAGGTCTGTGTCTCCCATCAGTGGGACTCAACACCAACTTACACCATACACAAAAATAAATTCAAGGTGGATAAAAGACTTAAATGTAAGTCGTGACACCATAAAAGTTCTAGAGGAAAACATCGGTAGGAAAATCTCAGACATTCCACGCAGCAGCATCTTCAGTGATATGTCCCCTAGAGCTAGGGACATAAAGGAAAGAATAAACAAATGGGATCTTATCAAAAT